>JAPSES010000019.1:9603549-9626119 GCA_029822895.1 Maxillicosta whitleyi | reverse complement strand
CACCCACCACCACCACCACCCTCCTAAATCCATTGGCGTGGAAGTGATAATAGTTTTCTCCTGCCATGCTGACTTACAGTTTATACCCCATGATGAGGACTAAGGAGCAAACTAACTCTGGAGTTTTTAACCTTTTTATCCAATTCAACAAGCAAATCCACAGATTAAAGTCGTTAGAACTTTCCTCATGAAGGAGGATAAAGATGTTGTGAAGATCGCCTTGGGTCACTCCACTTGACTTGACATCTGAGCGAGTCTTGTAAACTCCAAGTAAACCATTTAACGTGCCAAACTCTTTACAGCCTTTTTTTTTTTTCCCGCACAGTCTATTTAATTTTCCCATGAATGTTTTTATGCATTTTTATCTGGATGAAGTGCCAAAAAACTGCCTGATAATTTGTGCCTTGATTTCTCTCTCTGCAGTGTATATTTAATCTGTAATAAAAGTACAGTCGAAATGAAGAGAAAGTGCACCACTTGTAGGATGATTTGATAACTACAGGTATTTTGTGCAAATGTAATTCTGAAAACATCATGTTATTAAATCCAAGCATCTGGGGGAAAAACACAGAGGTTGTGTCGGCTCTTTTATAATCCGAACAATATTCTCATAATAAATAAATGTATCTTTATCGCTCTTCACTGCAGGCTGAAGTACATACCGTCTACCCACACTAACACAATCAATAAGCTGTGCAGTCAGGTTGTGCTGTAAGGCTCCATCTTTGCAGTAATAGCTTTTAATATTGATGCAAAAGCCAATCTCTTGCTTCTAATGTGCAGCTAGGTCTATGTCACTACCCTCCGACAGTATTGAGTCCTGTGTATTTATATATTTATCAAATTACACCTTTAATGGTAAAAGGATGTCAGTAATGGAACAAGCAAAAACCAAGACTGGTGTCAGTTCAATAGTTGCATAAGAAGCTGAATCCAAACCATCTCTGACTGTGGGAAAGATGGAATAAAAATATCAAAACTGGAAAGTCAGTGTATTATCACTCAACGCAGCTCAAATGAACCCCCGTCTGCAACGTCAAACATGTTATCTGCCTGACTCGAGTTAACACAGAACATCACACATCTATATACAGATCATTGAAGTTTTTAATAATCAACACATTTATGTACAAAGCAAGCAATGTCATATCCAAACGACTCCCCCTCCCCTCAAAAAACAAAATTACTAAAATGAATTTTCCATTTTTCTGTCATTAAAATAGCTAAAAGATTACATTAGGGAGTCAATTCTACATTTCGACTTTTGGTACAGAAATTCGTTTTACAAAACCTTCACAGATCTCTCACATTTTAACAACCCTGGGTATCTGAGGATGGCACAAAAACAAAACATGAAAGGATGAATCTTAATTTGTCTATCTGGTGGAAAACAAATAAGAGTGCACAATTCCTTAAATCTCATCCCTGCCAGTTTTTCTAAAAGCACCAAGTTTGTCTTTCATCTGTCTAACCATGAAAATACCTTCAGTGAATTCTGTCTCTAACACACCAAATACTAGCCAGTATAACATTTACAAATAAAGCAGATATTAGACTTATCAATGAATAAAACAGGCTATGATGGATTTTAATGTATTTGCAGATTCCTTGAATAGAAATGAGAGAAATCCACTTAAGTGAAGGGCCCATGTAATATAACCATTAACTCATATAAAACACATGGGCTATATACACACAGGAACAAACCAAGAACCTGATTGTCTAATACATAAACTGGTACTGGGGACGTATCTGCACTCTGTTCATATCAGTAATAATTACAAGTAACTTGTACTGATGACACACATGCATTCTATATGTATGCTTATAAAAGAAACAAATAAAACAAGCCAGGCCAAATGATGTTTTAATGAGGTAAACAGCTTAACTGATAAACTTAAAATCCACCTGTTCTTTATCATCTTCAGTCACAGTGTAGTAGAAATATTCCTCTATACATCTGGCACTTCAATCCACAATTAAAATTTAGGGTAGTTACATTTTCTTCGCTTGCTTCTTCCATCGTGAAAACTACAAATTTTTGATACGATTTAACTCAAGCTTGACATGGCTACAGCTTAGCCATGACCAGAATCTCAAATTCTGAACTCCGGCCTCAAGTATTATAAAACTGCATATGGCATTGGCATTTCAGATGTTTTGCACTCTAAAAACTTCTTGTACCTAAAATGTAGGGCCATTGGACAGTTTGCAGGGTTTTTTTTGCACATGTGACCCCTGCAGGCAGAGTCAGTGGTTAGGTGTTAAAACTGTGGTGCATTAAATATCAGCACAAATCAACAGCAGGCATATGGAAAAACACCCCCCCAAAAAATCTGAACAGTAGATCAGTCAAACATTAGCTTGGTGCCATCTAAAAATGGAGAGGAAAAAAAAAAAAAACACACCCAGGGCAGTATGGAGCTTTGTGAACGACATTTCAACTTCCAACCATCCTCCAATATATTCAATTATTTCCGCATCAAAATGATCATGTCTGACACCCACTCAGTTTTGTTGTGACCTTGGAGAGCCTGGCTTGTGAAAAGAAACCACAATGTGAGGATCTACCAAAACTTCTGCATTATATGGTTATAAAACCAGGAACTACATTTAACGAAGAGGATACAGAAGAACAGGGAAGCAGTCTCTGTTTAACACAAACCTTTAAGAAAGCATATAGGTAAAACAAATTTAGAGAAACTAATCTTTACAAAAACACTTGCGCCACTAGTTAGTTTGGTTTGTTTCCTCTCCAGTCTTTACAACAGTGACTGCTTGAGTGCGCAGGGACACTGAGGGGTCGGTCATGAAAGTCACTATGTACACACATACACACACGCTCACATTGCACACGCTACACAGGCATACTACTGTGCACACAAGTCAGTGTGTCCAATTTTCTCAGTGGTATCACAGGTGACAATCTGTCTCATGCTCTCTCAATGAAACATAAGCAAACTGTGGAGCTGAGTGGGGCAGTGGCTGGTGCCAGTGTTCCTCTGACAACTAGGATGCTCTTCTTCATCATTTCAGAAGCTCAGTCAGGTCATGTTGCTGCCAAAAAGTGGGATGGTATGTCCTCCTGTAAAGCATTTTGAGCATTTCCTTCAGTCCTCTGAGGGTAGTGACTGTTAAAAGAAACACAAACAAAAAGCATCTCATTTAATTCATGGTGAGAATTGGCAGCTAAATCCCAACACATGCACAGATCGACTGTCTGGTTCCCAGCTGGATCAGCTTTGGGTTAACGGCTGATCTGTTTCAGATGTGTTTAGTTCTACGCTGGTCAAGTTTGTATGCATGAACTGCACATTGATTCATGCCATGTGCATGGTGACACACTGAGTAAGATCACAGTCACACACTAAAACATCACCAGTGTGGAAGTTCTTCACCATGAGTGGAGACGCCAAAGATCAACATTATAAATGACAGCTTTCCAAGTGAAAAGAACATCATATGCCTCTGTGGTAGTGGCATCAATGTGCTTAACTGAACCATGTTATTAAGTAATTCTCATTTTTTACAGTTACACTGTCACTGCGACAGAAGCATGTTAAGACTAAAAGGGAACTCTGAGAACATATCCTGTTTCTGAAATTCTTGAAGTTATTAATTGCATAAATAAGCTTTGGATTGAGGGTAGACCTTTACAAGATCCTTGGTGGTATATTGGTATATTTAACAAAATGGAAGTGATATTTTCATAGACAGGGTTAGCAGAGCTAAGAATGATTAAAACTCAGATAGCGGGCAGATTAAGGGTGTATTCAGACCTACTTCATTTGGTCTATTTAAAATGGACCAAAGTTCATTTCCCTGGAAAGTTCAGACTTAGATTTTTAGGTGTGGATACAAACATCCAAACCAAACAAGTGGACCAAGACCAGCTAGAAGAGGCGGTCTGTTTCCAAATGGACTCTGGCCTGGTTCACTTCTGGTGTGAATATAACCAGCCTTGAGCTGAAACAAACCAAAGAACCACGAGCCTTTTTGTGCTTGATGAGCCACCGTAGCCACTGGAAGTAGATGAGCCGCACAGGTAGTCAGAGCTGATAGCAGCAGCCACGAGCCGTGGACAGACGTGAAATAATGAGGAAATGGAATGTCTCACTGACATTTGTTGAGATGCCCATATTACGAAACTGGCTCCAAATTAGCTGCTCTTGACAGTTAACAATTTTTTCGTAAAATTTGTGTCTGTAAAAATAGAATACATATTCTGAAAATAATAACTGCACATAGGACCTCTGTGTTTGTTTTCATTAACACCTGCCATCTCTGATTTACCCCACTCCTGACTTTTCTGCACAATGCCAGCACAGTTCATCACTACTAACAAGTGCAACGAGAATGCGATCTGACCCAAAAACAAACAAAAAAAAAGGCTGCATTCGTTCCAAACCAAATAAGTAGACCAAAGGACTTTCCAGGTGTGAATACACCCTAAGTGACGAATTGCACTTTGAAAATTCATTCTATCACATCACAGTGTTTAGAGTACAGAAAATAAATAAATGAACAAGTATTTGAAGTGTACTCTGTGAATACAATGCAAGTAAAAAAACAAGAATTTATTTTTTTTTTTTTAAAAAAAGCATGTTTACCAAGACGACCAGGTGGGTTTAGCTTTCATCATCTGAGACGTGGGGTTTTGCAATGGCCATCTCCTCCTTGCTATTTGCAATCATTTTGCACTTCTGTAAAGACACATGCAAAATATAGCAGTAAGTAAGTAGTAGTAACCTTGTATTAGCAGCAGTAATGTTTTGGCAATGCTTTGTTTATGTGAAACATGTACTTCAAAAGTAAAATCACAAGATAAGAAAGAAAAATTTTATACAGTGTAATTTACTCCCCCACTGCCCTACCTCAGTGAGCTCCTTGATGGTGTGGATGTTAGCCTGCTGTGTGACCTTTCTCTTTGCTTCCTCGATGTGGTCCAGGTTAAGGGAGGGGGTTGGGGGGGCCAGACATGGAGGAGGTTTGTTGGTGATAGTAGGAAGTGGGGCCAGGGGAGGCATGGCCGCAAGGGCACCCATGTTGGTCAGTGCAGCCGTCATAGTAGCTGCTGTCATACTTGCCATAGCAGCACTCATGGTGATGTTTGACATACTAGGCATTCCTGGAATAGTGGGTAAACCCATTGGACCCATGTTGGGCATATTCGGCATGTTGGGCATCCCCATGCCCATAGGGAGGGGTAAAGGTAGAGGAAGGGACAGGGGGGTAGGAGATGGAGTGGGTAAAGGGAGCTGGAGGATTGCTTTTGGCCGAAGACTCTCAGGAATGGGTACCCCGGCCTTTGCACACATAGCGGCAGCATTAGCTTTGGCTATTTCCAGCAACTGGTCCTTGTCTGAAAAAAAGAGGTGATGAGAAACAAATGAAAAGATAAAGCAAACGACTAATGAGATAAAGAGGAAAAGCAGTGCATAGGCAATGAAAAAAGGTTAATGGAAAAAATTATGCTAAATTTAACATTACACTATAGGCTTAAAGTCTCAGTGTAGTTAAGAATAGTTGCTGTATAAACTCTTTACCTAGCTCAGTGAGCCGTGGAGGAGTCTTGCTGGTGCTACGCCGTGTTCGGGATCCTGAACGGCGCTGTTTGCGAAGAATGAGAACTGGAGAGTGACTAGGTTCCCTCTTCCACCTGTCTCGTCTATCGAAAGAACGACTGCGAAACACTGGACGCCTCCCTCTGCCCCTTGATCTAGACCTACGTCTACGATCAGAGGAACGAGACCTAGATCTCCGACCCCTGTCTCCTGATCTGGATCTTTTTCTACGTCCAGTGGAGCGGCTTTTCGATCGTTTACTTCTATCTGCAGACTTCGACCTCCGTCTTCCACGAGCAGTGGGTGAACGGCTGCGGGATCGCCTCTTGCGAGTTGGTGAGCGGGACTTGGATCTGCGGATCCGAGTTCGAGATTTAGAGTGGGAACGCTTACGCCGCATGGGAGAGTGTGAGCGACTGGATCTCCTCCGCCGAGCAGGGCTCCGTGATTTAGACCTCCGCTTCTTTCTTTCAGATGGTGACACAGATTTATTCTTCTTCACTGGGGACTTGGACCTGAGGAAAGTTGAAACAACTACATTTTACACAAGCATAATGTTACTAGTATAGACTGATACAAAAAGTAAGTTTTCTGGCATTAATGTCACTAGCGTTACTAGTCTTGCTAGGTCTTAACATCTAATACCTTTTAAGACCAGAGTTAATTAAATTTATAATTCTGTTATGGTCCCACAAAAATCTTAAGTATGTAGGCCAGAGTGCGCACACACACACACACACACACACAAAATTGGACATTACAAACCTTGACTGCTTCCTTCGGGATGCAGACTTGGATGTAGATCGTCGAGGTGATGAAGTGGAACGAGAAAGTTTCCTGCCATCTGCAGGTGACCGTGACTTGGAGGGCTGCTTTTTCGGTTGTGGAGATGGCGATCTGGAGGAGCTTCTCTGTTGCTTAGACTCAATTTTGACAAGAGAAGAAGCATCCTCTTCTTCATCTGAACCTTCGGAACCATCTGACCCATTTGGGCCAGTGTCAAGGGGTCTGGAGCCAGAACGGGATCTGGAACCATCTCTTTCATTACTTTCATCACTGCCATGCTCACTCTGCAGTTTGTCATGGTTTGGGTCTAGAGACTGAGGCTGCTCCAGCAGTTTATCTAAAACAGTTGTAGCTTCAGGGGAAGGTGCAGCAGCAGGGGGCAAAGATCTCCACACACCTGCAAGTTAAATGACATGAAGTCTTAACATGTTTGAACACTTTTTAGGGAACAAAATACATGATATATGCTTCAGACTGTGCGTGTGGTTTTTTTTTTAAAGCAGACAGAATTAGGGAAACTTTAACATTTCATTAGCCTCACTCCATATTTGCCTAAATGGTATTTTTTTTTAAGCCAAATTGCAATGTCTACATAACTTTACTCTCCCAATATTGCTGCTTCCTCGTTCATTTGCATCATTGGTCATAATCTGAAAATATATGACTTAGGCAATTATGCTAAGCTAATATTTTAAAAAGAGCTAATTAAAAAGAGATACATTCTATAGATGAAATTCTTTTTTTTTTTTTTAAAGTGATAAAGTGCACAAATACATGAGTTGCATTTAAAAAATAAAAAAAAAACAACAACATACAAATGAACATGTTCTGACCTGCTGTAGCTGAAACCGTTCCACTTTGTCCAGTTGTCTTCGCACCATCTGTCGGTTCTGCCTGAGGAGAGGAATGTTTTTTCCCTTTAACAGGTGAGGAAGATGTGGATCTGGCTGGAGAGGTGCTATTAGATTTTGCATCACTCGACTCGGACCTGGATCTGGACTGAGATCTGTTCAAGCCAGCAGAGACAGACTTGGACTTTGACCGTCTTCCACTCTTCCTGGGAGATTTAGACTTCTTACCAGGCAAAGGCGAGTGAGACTTGGACCGGTGCCTTCGAGACACTGAGCGAGATTTGGAGCGCTTACTTGACCTTGGTGGAGTACGGTTTCTCCTGCCAGGGGATCGAGACCGTCTTCTCACAGGTGACCTGGATTTAGACCGTCGGCGGGTGGGAGGGGATCTGGACTTGGTCCGTTTGCGGGGGCTCCTGGACCTGGAGCGACGGGTACGCTTTAAGATTACAAGGGAACGTGATCGAGTCCGCCTGCTCCTACGAATAGACCTGGAGCGTCGGGATCTAGCATGTGGTGACCTCCGATGTCGTGACAAGGACCGAGATCTGGAGCGCCTGCCACCAGTGCGCCTTGCTGGTGACCGTGACCGTGAACGACGAATAGGGCGTCTGGACCTTGAGCGGGACCGGCGAACACGATTGGCAGAACGTGACCGTGAACGCCTGCTTGCTGCACCACCACGTCTGGGTGAACGGGTCCTGGATCGCCGCGTGGCACCACGAGACTTTGAGTCAGATCTGCGGCTTCTCCTTGGAGACCGAGACAGAGAAGGGGACCTGCGTCCACTACGCTTAGGAGACCGTGACGGCTTCCTTTTAGGAGACAGTGAACCTCTACGCCGTTTTGGGGATACTGACAGGGAAGTTCTTTTGCGTTTAGGGGACTTTGACTTCTTGGGAGACTTTGACACTTTTGTCTTGGGGGTAGGGGAGCGAGAGGTAGATCGGGAGTGACAAATGGGTTTCTTCTGAGATTTGGGGGATGGGGATGACTTCCTTTTGGATTTGGGGGACTGTGAACGGGACAGAGAGCGAGATAGCTGCCGACTCTTTAGAGGAGCCGCCGATCCTTTCCCCTTAGAGGGTGACCTGGATCGCTCCTTCACCAACTTATTTTCATCAACAGGCTGCTGTCTACTTGGAACAGCTGTTGGTGACATACTTTGACTCAATCCAGACTTCTTAATGTCTAGGCTACTAGATGGGGAGGGAGACCTTGATCTGACCTCAACCTTCACACTTTGAACTGAATTGACCTGATCTTTCAAACTTGAGTCATCTCTTGGGTTGGCACCTTCCTGTTTAGGAATTATGTCAGGAAGTTCCTGCGTATGCATGAATGCACCATCAACATGTCCACCTTCTGACGTAATATTAGCTGCTGCGATTGGTTTTAGCTCATCCTGGCCTTCAGAAGGGAACTGCATATCATTTTCAGATCCATTGGTATTACTGTCCTTGCCTCGAAATGAGGACACATCAACATCTGATATCTCCTCTTTTGTTGTTATTCCCAGCAATTCAGGTTTCTGTGTGATGATGGGAGCCCCTTTCTCTACTCCTCGTTTGCTTTTTGCACTCAGTTTGGTTACTGGTTCTTGCAGATCACATGCTGCAGCTGGAGAGTATCTGCTGTCACCAGTGTCCTTGCTTCCCTCCCCTTCAGATTCAGAACCTGAAGCTGAGCTACTTTCTGATGGGGAGCGAGATGGTGACTTCTTCTCTTGCTTTTCATCCTTCTTCTTTTTCTTCTTCTTCTTCTTGGCAGCATGCCTTTTGTGTTTTTTGGACTTTGTATCTGCTTCATCTTGGCGATCTGAGAATAAATAATAATAATAATAATACTGATGATTAACATCTTTAAAAATTTCTCTGTTCATCTGCCATTTTTTAATGTTTGTGAGGATATAGTACCTGTAATGACATCCTTTTTAGTCTCCTCCTTGGATCCAACATGTTCTGCAGCTCCTGCAGCTGCTGCCAATCTGGCACTACAAACATGCAAAATGTTTTTCAATTAATAAATTTATGTCCTCCATACAAACTCAACATGTACAGTAACACTTAAAGTGTACATTTGGTATGGTGGATGTGAATAGTCTACTATATTAAAGTTAAAAATACATACTCTTGAAAAGCAGAACGCTCCAGAAATTCTGGTAAGTACTGACCTGGCTCTTGTTGTCCTAACAGGTCTCGGTGGAGGTGGTGGCTCTACATCCGACTCAGCACCGGATTCTGAGCTGCTCTCTTTTTCACCCTTCTTCCTTCTCTTCTTCTTCTTGCTCTTGTGCTTTCTATGTTTTTTGTTTTTCTTATGCGGAGGGTCATTCACTTCCTTGGCATTTATGTCATCTTTCTCAGGAGCTTCATCCTCACCTGTACATTTTTGATAAACATAACCATTATCTTAAAATAAAATAACACATAGAGTGACAGAATATCACAACTAGTACTCGAAAGGCTGATGTAGTTGTGCTAGAGGAGATCAGACAAAATGACACAGACTGCATTGAGTCACACTATCTGGCACAGTCTTTGGCTGTTATTTTTGTCTTAACCACCACTTACTTTTAACTACAAGTGAGAACCAATGCACACATGTGAGCTAGCTGCAGTGACCAAAAAAAAAAAAGGCTTTCCAAGGGTCGTCACTCACCTGAGGGAATGTCCACTGCACATTCCATTATGACAGTGCCTCTGATTTCTTAGATGGTCCCCTTCCTACTGACTACCCAGAACTCTAAAGATGGGGGGAAACAAATGTACTGTAAGAAGAAAAGAAGTAAATGGATACTTAACTCAACTACCACAGAAAAATAAATATTTGCAATCAAGGCTGAACACCAGCTCAAAACAAACACGTTCTACTAGCACTCAAGTCCAGAGCTGGTTTTCACACCATAACCTAAATATTCGGATTATGTGCCGTTTTTCCCAGACTAATGTGCAAATACAGAGAAATGAATTATACATTTTGGAGTAATGGCTTGATCATCATGACTTCCTCTTAGCCCTAACCTAGCATGTTATTTTTCCTTCATGAAGTACTGTTTAGCAGTATTACTTCAACATTAAACATTTCCATTTTAAGATAACTCTGATTTGAAAACATATCTACAATCTTGAGAGTGCCAACACAGCCAAAGTTCGTATCATTGCACGTACAGTACGTCGCATGTGAGCGGGACTGATGTTCACACAACAGTAGTAACATCGCCAATATATGCAGTCTCAAGGGGAAGTCGATTTGCCACAAAACGTTTATTATTTGCTCGTGTTGATGGCAAACCACAAAAATTCTAACTAGTGTAGCAATTAAATAAGTTAGGTAACTACTGAACTTAATGCTACAATGTTAGCTCGCTACGATATGGTTATATGTTGTTTTCGGGTTCACAGCGACAAAGTTAGCATTTTTGTTTCGTATTATAACGCGGTGCACGTTGCACAGAATACAACTGGTTTCAAAAAAGCGATCAGGGTATGTAAATCATAAAAATATCAAGTTGAGTTTTCAAGCAGTAGTAGACAGTTTATTCGCACGTTAGGTAACGCTCATCATTGTTGGGCCTGCGTTACTATAGCTTGCGGTAACATTCATTCACAGATCACAGGCACTGGCCTACAGCTAGCTAGTGTAGCTTAGCTTCTAATGACATAACAATGACTTCATGATTTTCTTGAGTTAGATTAGACCAAAATATGTTACACGCTTAGCTCCGAGATTTATATCATAATAGCAATCACAGCCACACACGCCGCCTGCACGCTGCGGCCTCAGCGCCGATTCACTACAACTCGTTCACCAGCAAGTAGATTGTCATTAGCTAAGTTAGCATGCTCAATGCTATTTAACTAGCTAGCTTTGGCTATATTTATGTTAGTCGCTGTATGTTATATCAACACAGCAAGTTCGTTCATTTACTACAGTGGTTAAATCTGTAGCACACACTTACCCAAATTATGCCCAGTAGTAACAGCGCTTGAATAGAAAACACCAGATAGCCGCAGTCCTAAAATGTGGTCAACAAAACAGTCGTTAAATATGCTAACCGTAGACGTTAGCCTTCTACCAACTGATCCGCCATGATTCAGAAAAGGTATCCCAACATGCCATGCTGCGCGGTTTGAATGGCAGCGTCACTGTCTCCTAGGCAACTACATACAGCAAATTAAGGACTGTTTTGTTTCACGAATAGATTGACCAAATGAGAACCAAAGTGTGATAACCGCAGTGGTTTAATTAAAATAACTATTTCTACTACTATTTCTACGTCTTATCTACCCCATTATTATACATTTGTGTTTAAACACCATGTATTACACAGAATGTGAGAATGTTAGTATATCTGTTTTGAGTCAACATTTCACTCGATTTTAAACATACAGAGATACATTAAGGATACCCCATGTACATTATAATTTATTATTTAGATATCATTATTACACAGATGATAATTTCTTTTATTTGTGTGGTTATTTTTCACTATACTGAAAAAAGAAAACTCTTTCAATCTTTCTATCACATCTAAGGTGGTTTCAATGGAGCAAAATATGTTCTGGTGCCAAAGGTGTATATTTATATTTTCTAAACTTTGTAAACAAACAACATAAGGTTACTTTTAAAAAAGAATAAATCTTTATAAGCAAATTTTGTACAAAGTCATTACTAAGAAAAATAAATGTTCATGAATTAATAAATGAGCCTTTCATCAACAAAAAAATTACTTAATTACTCACTCATCTGGAATAATATAAATAGAAATGTTCTTAAAATGTTACCAAAGCTTAAACAAGATGGCAGACAATAATATAAATATCAAAAATAGAAATACTGAAATGAAATAAAGTCAGAAGTATCAGTTTTATTAAATGAATGTATTTTATTGTGTTTTATATTTCAGTATTAAGTACAGGATGTGTACTGAAGACAGAAGATACTGTTAATGTATTTGTCTAAAAAATATATATTCAAGTACCCCCCTGTGCGTTATCCAAGTACCCCTGGGGGAACACGTGCTACACTTGGGAACCCCAATATACTGCATCTTACCTTTGTTTTGAATTACTAGAAATATTTAATTATTTACACAATTTATGCTTTTATTTTTGAAATACTGAATAAACCGGAAGTGAATTTTGTGAGACAAGTTTTTATTATTAAACGATTTAGCGTTGAATTTTACTTGCCTATTTTTAAACGAAGTGGCAACGATGCAGAAGGATACGTTGTTAAAGAAATGTTAAGAAATTTGATGATGGCAATATTTTTCATCGTAAGCTGGACCGGAAGTCATGATGTTGCTGTTCTTTCTATCAGTAGTGCATGAAGCTAAAGCTATAAGAAGTTGTTTTAACTAATGCTGTATGTTAACTTGAAGTTTTCATCTGTTGAAAGCCATGAAGAAAAGATTTAATGTCAACCTGAACGATTCGGTTTTCACCAAAGAAAGAACACCGGTAATTTTTGTTGTTGTTAGAATTTAACTTTGCGCAGCTAATGCTAGTTAGCGTCTTCCCATCAGATGCTAAATAAAACTATATTTAGCCTGTTGCTAAGGTACAACTCAATAAACTGATAATTGGTTTTAGTTATAATTTGTGTTCCGTGTAAGGTTTAGGTCAGGACGGCCTGCTAAAATGGGAGTGCATTCATCATTCATCTTCACATCATGTCCAGTGAATGTCATTCTTCTGTTTATGTTCTAGCCAAAGCCACAGTTTCAGTCTTCATGTAGAGGAGGACAAGACATCGCTGCCCCAACCACATCATCAAATCCTGCTCCTGTACCAGTGGCCCAGCCATTGTCCTACGCTGAATATAATATTCAGAGCAAAACCAATGTGGCTGCCCCTCTTCACAGAGACTGTTCCTCACACTTGCTCAGAACTGAAGCTGATATAGTTTCCCATGTGAACCACAGTGACTTTCATTCAGAATCTTCCAGGACAGGAGGAGGTGAATTAGCTCAAAACAGCACTAAAACGACGGAAAGTGGATGTGTAGAGTTAAAAAATGAGACCAATGGCCCAGACAAGAGCAAGGAGGAAAGCCAAAAGTCAGATTTGGGCATAGGTCCTAAACCTGTGGGATCTGGAAGCAGCATTATTGTCAGTCCTCGGCAGGTAGGAATCAGAATACACAGTTTTGGAAATCAGTATCAGACCAACTAGGATTCTTTATATAACTTAAGTATATAAGCTTTCAACATGACCTGTTGATATTCTATTGGGATATGAGTTGTGATTTATTATTTTTCAGCATCAGGAATTCTCTATTTATTTGTAGTCCAATATTGAGCAGTTTGGGTTTCTGCTGTCATTAATTTCAATACAGCTGGTTAACATAAAGTAAACATTGTATCTTATGCTAGATTCCTGTCTTACATTGCCTTGAAGAAAACCTTGATGCCTTTACCTTTAGTGGTCGAATAATTATTTACAAAGCTATTTATGAGTGACTTTTGATCCAGGCAATGATAGGTGTATGTTGTAGAGATGCTATGAGTAATGTAATAGTTATCAACAATTGACTGATTTGTGTAGTGAATAAGAAGGAAGAAAATTATTTTGTGGTTTATTTACCAGTCTATGACTGCAAACTGGATGTTTGGTATTCCTTTTGGCTTAGGTAAATGTTAATCAACAATCAACTTTGTTCATTTTTTGAGAGTTAATCAGATGATTGCCAGTTTATAGGACAAAGAAAAATATCCAATCCAAAATCTAAAACAACCACAGTGGACTAAAGGACTGTACAGAAGAAAAACTAAAATAAAAAAAGCAAAATATAAGAATAGATTAAAAAGACACAAAAAGCTATACAAATAAAAACAAGAACAATAAACCGATACCAAATAAAACAGTAGAATAAAAATAACACAGTCAAGCATCTCACAAAAGCCGAGGAGAAAAAAAATATGGCTATCCTTCTATGTTTTTCAGGAAATTAGTGTGTTTACCAAACATTTCTGATTCTGGATTAGGAGAAAGAAAGAAAAAAAAACGAGGCGTTAAGCTTTTGGAATGACAATGCTGGTTGTTTATTTGGAGCATGATGGGTGTCAAAACAGTTATTTGTTTTTTCAGAGGGGAAATCCTATACTGAAATACGTGAGGAGCGTCCCTTGGGAATTTGGAGATGTTGTACCAGACTATGTCTTAGGCCAAACTACATGTGCTCTCTTCCTCAGGTGAGTTTTTGTCCATCATGAATAATGGGTGTATTTGAAACATGAAAGAGTGTGTATCTAGGGAAAGGAAGTGAAGGTATATTTTGTACACTTCTGTAAAGTAACTCTTTTCTTTTATTATCTTTTGTTTGCTGCTGGTTTTGTGCTTGTTGTTAAGTCTGAGATATCACAACCTCAACCCCAACTATATACATGACCGTCTCAAGCAACTTGGACAAACGTTCACCCTTCGAGTGCTACTAGTTCAGGTGGATGTGGTAAGTAAAGATGTTGAGTAAATCTATCATTTTCCCTCATAGTCCTCCTGCTGTTTGATGGAACTATCATGTAGCTGGCAGCTGCTATTAAGAAATTAACATGTGAAATGAAATACATGTGAAGTTATAGGAACATCCTCTTACCAAACCAAAGTTTCATTCTAAGACTCTAAAATCTGATTGTACGTATTCTCACTTAATTTTCAAATCCTAGAAAGACCCTCACCATGCATTAAAGGAACTGGCTCGGATTTGTATCATGGCTGACTGCACCCTTATCTTGGCATGGAGGTAATACCTTCAATAGATTTTATGAAGAATTTACTTTAGAATTACTTTTAAAAGTGAAAGTGTATGAGGAAGTGCAAAGGATCCTGCTCTTACAACTTAAATATAATAGGTTATATGTTAAGATCTGTAAAGAATAATGTTTTTTAATTTAAAAAAAATCATTATTATTTGTATTATTACCTTTTCGATGTCTGGCTTGAGTCCATAAATAAGACCTTTTAGGACTACTCTTCTTTTGATGATCAATAAGAAATATCTTTGACAAACACAATCAAACAAAATGAAAATAAAAACATTATTAATATTGTCTTCAGTCCAGAGGAGGCAGGACGTTACTTGGAAACATACAAAGCATATGAGAAGAAACCTGCAGATCTACTGAAGGAACAAGTTGAAAAAAACTATCTGTCAAAGGTTTGTTTGGCATCAAATGCTTCATTCATTTATACCCCCCCCCCCTTTTTTTTTTTTTTTTTTACAGAAAATGTCAAAGAAAACTAACTGTAAGCAAAGTATTTGATGATGTTTTGCATTGTGTTTCTGTGTTATTGAATGAATGCCAATGTGGTGCTGACAGCATTTATTTGTGTTTGAAGGTTACAGACTGTTTGACAACTGTGAAGTCTATAAACAAAACAGATGCCATGACTTTGCTGTCAACTTTCTCTGTGAGTGCCACTGATAAAAGATTCACACCTTCACTCTATTATTAACTTTTAGGAGAAAACTTTTAAGTTGTATTTTCAAAGAAATCAAATAGACAGTAACCTAAGATTTATTTTACAGTCTATAGAAGGAATAATCGCTGCGTCAAAAGAAGACCTAGTCCTCTGTCCAGGCCTTGGACCACAAAAAGTAAGGAAAAGTTTATGTTCATGACATAAATAGGTAAAGTAATGTGAATAAAGTCCTAAATATATATTTTGTGTTTGCAGGCAAGACGACTGTATGATGTTCTTCACAAGCCGTTCCTCAAGTCTAAGACAAAAGACAGCTGAAACCTACCAATGAACTGAAACAGTGAGCCTGTTCACATGCATATTAATACTCCCATCATTGTCTGATTTCTGCATTTATCAGATTAGTCAAGTGATCATGTAAAGAGGATAATCTGAGTTTTGTTTTTGTTTTTTTCGGATAATGGCGGATATCTGATTATGAAAAATCAGATTAACACCCCTAGATTTCTCCTCTACTACTCCTGTGTGTTCACACATGTATTCAGATTAAACTGATTTTGTTCTTGTATGTCTGCACATGTGTGAACACAATTAAAAATGGTAGAGAATAGAAGATATGTAGTCAAATGTGACCGGAAGAGAACAGGAAGTTTAAGTCTACCATTACTACGTGCATACATACTCCGAAAGAGATTTGATAATGGACTGGAGTGTCTAAACCAGGGTTTGCATATAAATGCACTATGTCTTATTATTACAATTAACTAATTATTGCCAGATTTTGGACTTTTATGCTCATGTCAACAGGTCCAGTGTGACTACCGTCAAAGTTGTATCACCAAGAAGTGTACAGATGTGATCTCCTCAGATCTACTGAATTCATGATATTTGGATTTACATTGTATGTGCTTTTCTGAACCTTGTGAATAAATTTTTTTTTTAACTTTTTTTATGTGGCTTCATTCTTCAGTTACTTTAACGAACAAATGATTATGGAACAAAATGGGTGTTAAAATATCTTAAAAGCCAACCACAGTAAAGTAGAGGAAGACCAAAGAGGTTTATGAATGTGCTGAAGAAGGATCTAAAAAACAGATGCAGCCCAAAGATTAGTAGTAAAGTACTGAACACAAAAACATGAAAAATTAAGAGAGAATGAGCTATTTTAGGTGTTTGTCTTTTACTACTTTCAGTACAGTCAGTTTGTGTCAATAAAAAGGAAAAAGTTACAAATTTTCATGCATCTGTAGGGATTTCTGTTGTATGCTTTTCACACCTAACCACCAAAAATAGAAAATAAGCATTAGAGTGTATGTAAATTGGCTGAAATATTGTAAGACAATTAGAATGGGGGTGTCAAACTCATTTTATTACAGATGTCACATACAGCCCAATTTGATCTCAAGTGGGCCAGACTATTTAAATAAACTATAAATAATGAGAATTCCAAATTGCATTTATTTTTTAAGAAAAAGTGTAATTTTAAAAATATGCCTCAAATTGTTAATTCACAATGCATTATGCATTGCAGTGGAGTTATAACGGTACAAAATATTAAAATTTTGGAACTAAAATTAGTTTGCCACCTTTTACTGTTAATATCTTCAATGTAAGTTTTTTTTTTCAATTTGCATATTTATTCAACGGGCCAGAATTTTATAAAACAAAACACAACATAACATAAAATAAAATATTTAAAAGTCAGAATTCCGACATTATTATTATTATTATAGTTTTCTCAGAATAACAATAAAAATATATATACTGGATCATATTTTTTCCAGTCGCCTTAATCTACAGGTGTTAAACATGCAGCCCAGGGGCCAAATCCGGCCCAAAGGGTCCAGTCTGGCCCTTAGGATGAATTTGTGAAATGTAAAAACAGGTATTAAAATATTAACAATTATTTTATTTCAGGTTCCACATTCAGACCAATTCAATCTCAAATGGGTAGGACCTGTAAAATATTATCATAACACGTAAATAATGACAACTTTAAATTTTTCTCTTTATAAATTACACTAAAACAAAGTATAATTTCTCCCAAAAAAATGTGAACAAATATGAACAACCTGAAATGTCTTAAGAGAACTAACTGCAATTTTACTAATATTCTGCCTGTTAGTAAATGTTTTGTGTGTTTGTAGATCCACTATGATCTGTACATTATAATGAACATGTATAAATGATAAACTGAGACAGAATATTGTTAAAATTACGCAAATTTTTTCAGTTTGTTCATGTTATTCACATTGTTTGAAAGGACAGTTTGTAGATGTAAACCTTTTTGTAATGTAAATATACTTTTTTTTTTATCACTCTAAAACAAATAGAAGCATTTGGAATTGACATTATTTGTATAATATTATGTTATTATTTTGCGGGTTCGGCCCTCTTCACTTCAAATTTAACTGAATGTGGCCCCTGAACTAACATGAGTTTGACACCCCTGTTTTAGAATAATAAATAGCTAAATTCTGAATGGAAACAAAAGGCTGTGACCTGCAGGGGGCAGTATTACGCACAGCGGCGCCTGTACGTACAAACAATAAAACAACAGAAGAAGAAATGTGACGTTTGAGGTGTAACTGCTGATTCTGTGATCTGTGATACACAGATTTTAATTCACAGAAAACTCGTCAAGAAGGTAAACTGACTGTAGGAAACTAAACCAGAGGCGAGTGGGATAAATGAGACATGCAGACAGAGAAGGAGGATGAGGAGGAAACTAATTCCGAACAGTTCATCGCTTTGTCGGATTTTACTGGAGGCGGGAGTGACCAGGTTTGAGACCAAAACACACAGGTTCAAGGTAAAAAAAATAAAAAAATAATAATAATATTTGTTATGTTGTTGACGGCCCTGGTTTTGTCCCGCAGCTTAGTTTCCGCAGGGGGGACAGGTTGCTGGTCCACGCCAGGCCGTCTTCAGAGTGGTGGTGGGCAGAGCTACAGGGGGACATAGGGTACGTGCCGGCCACGTACCTGCACCAGGGGACTGAGCAGGATGAAGAGGAGGAAGAGGAGGATGAGGAGACCTCTCTGGAAGACCCCTGGCAGGATGAGGAGTACTTTGGCAGCTATGGGACACTGGTTGGACAATTTTTTTTTTTTGTTTTTTTTTTTTGCATATGTCAGTTGATGATAAAGTTGTCTTACAGCTTTGCAGGAAACAAAACCAACCACCATCACTCATTTGTTTAAAATCGAACATACTTCCTTTGTGGTCTTAACTTTCATAACTGCCAACTTCCTGAATTTCTGATATATGTGTACAAACATTAAATTCAGCAGTTGAACTAGTATTTAAATCCTTAAAGTCTTTTTAGTCCAAATACAGTCCAATGTGATCCTCAAGGAAAATAATAACATTACAACTTATAAATAATAACTGCACATGCCTTTATTTTTTGTTCAGAAGTGTAATTTTAGCAATATTATAGGCCTATCTCATCATTTGCACATGTACATTACAGCTTACACATCACAGTGGATATACAAATGCATAACACTTTTAATATCAGGCATTATTAAATTCTTGAAACTAGACTTATTTTTCTTAAGAAATATTAGGTTGTTTTAGATTACTCACATTTTTTCCACATTGTGTAATTGTACGTTTTTTGTTTGTTTGTTTTTTACAGTAGAACGAGTAGAAAATTCAGAGCTGTCATCATTTCTAGGTTATGCTATTATTTTACAGGCCGGATCCACTTGAGAACAGATTGATTCGTATGCGGCCCCTGATGTAAAATGAGTGTGACAACTTTGACTGTAATTTTTTTCACCTAACAGATTGATCCCACATGCTTGACACCCTATATTATGTTAAAATTACCAATAGAGCATTGCAAAATACTCCATTATAAGCAAAATTCCTGCTTAAGTCAAAATGCATAGGTAATGGTAGAAAAATGAGATCAAGTATTTAAGTAAAAGTATAATTCTGGTCCCTTTGACTGATATAAATGATTCAGTTGTAAAGCATGGAGATGGGATTAGAGGTAAAGAGCAGAGCGCAGGTAGGGAGGACTGGGTGGAGAAAAGTGTTCGCAGTCATGTGTGACAATAGAATATGTGCAGGAGTTAAAGGAAATGTGCAGAGAACCGTAGTGAGAATAGTGCTGTTGGACATTTTAGAGACAGGTGCACTGAGCAAAAGACAGGAGGCAGATGTTGATTTTCTGTGGGAGTGACAAGGATGGACAGGACTAGAAAGAAACAAGCACATCAGAGGGACAGCTCAGGTTGGATGTTTGCAGAGGAAGTCACAGAGGACAGATAAAGATAGTTGAAACATGTGCAGAGGACAGATTGTGAATAAACTGGTAGACAGATGATAAAGATGGATAGACATTAGTGCTTTTTTTTTTTTTTTTTTTTCCCAAAATGGTTGGATATCATCTTTTTAATCCGGTGTTTTTCAATCTTGGGTTCGGGAACCCACCTGTGGTTACCTGAAATCTTTCATAATTAATAGTTTTAGTAATTGTTTGTCCAGTATTAATTTGTAGCCTTGTAAATACAAGCAAACACAAATACAGACTGTACATATCCTGATCAAGGAAAATAAAATTCTCACTTTTTGCAATAATCTAAAATCAATGTTTATTTGCAACATAGTATTTCAAACTATGGGGTCACTGGAAATTTGTGATGTTAAAATGGGGTCACATGCCCAAAAAGGTTGGAAACCACTGGTTTAATCTTTGCATCTTGAATCTTAAAAGCTTGTTATATTATTAGGTTACATAGTTATTATTAATAATAAGTCTTGAGGGTAACTAAAACAGTCATAGAGGAAAATGGACAATATTTCCCTCCAAAATGTCAATATGTTGAATTATAAATGAGGTAAAATTGGAAAATATTTAAGTGTAAGTGCCTCAAATTTGTAAAAGTACCAATTATTTTCCACCATTTACTAAAGTAACCAAATAAAGAGATAAATGAAGATTTCATTTTGACATTTTATCCACTGAGTGCTCATATTACTATTTGTGCAGCATCTGTTAAAATGGTTCATGGACTCGTGTAGAAATGATATCTGTGTGAAAAAGGCCTTTATGGAGTAACTCATGAGCCAGTTCTCATATATGTTTATATGTTTCCAATTTGAAATGGAAAAAATGTACAATTATTACAACAAGCAAACACCTCCTAAAATTCCAAAGTAGTGAATTGTATTTATTGGACAGTGGAGGAGAACTGTTCACATAATTATATGGTTAGAAATGTGAACCTAGTATTTTTCATATTTGTAATTATTTTTTCTCCATATTTTTTATTTGTCGGATAGAGACTTCACTTGGAGATGTTGTCGGACAAAAGCCGCACCGAGGCGTATCGACAGGTGATTCTCAGTAACAGTGCGTCTTTGAGGAACAAGGTGGTGATGGACCTCGGCTGTGGGACTGGAATCATCAGCCTGTTCTGCGCTCAGCTGGCTCAACCCTCTGTGGTGCGTATGGAGCTAATCAAACACTTTGAAAGAACCGTTCAGATGACAGGTTGGGAAGGTTTGTAGAGGAACAGAAGGTTCGTTTGATGCAGGGAGCTGCTCAGTTTGGTGTCAGTGTATAAACCAGGGCTCACTCATCCTGGTCTTTGAGGGCTGGTGTCCTGCATGTTTTACGTGTGTCCCTCTTCCACCACACCTGATTCAAATGATGCGCATATTGTCAAGCTCCGCAGAAGCCTGATAATGACCGTCAGGTGTTTTGGAAGAGGGGAATGTCTAAAACATGCAGGATACCAACCCTTGAGGACCAGGGTTGATGACCCCTGGTATAAACTGATCCGAGGTGTATTCATGAACCTACACTCCCATCTGCTGGATGATCAGCACTGCTACACAATATAATATAACATTACATTTGACAGACGCTTTTATCCAAAGCAACTTACAAGTTATGGGCATGTATGACGTAAAGGGCCTAAGTGCCCACCTGGGATTTCGAACCGGCAACTTTCCGCACCATAGTCAGTTTTGTAAACCATTAAGCTAACCCAGTCTCTGGTTTATACAAAGGTAATGTTGTAGTTATACCATGTATTGAACATATAGTGATGACAAAAAGAATGTTGTTGGTCCTCTTGTTTGCATCCAAAACAATGACCAGCTCATGCCTCATGATGTTTGGTAAAAATCAATCAATTATTTCAACTAAATTGATTAGAAACTGGTAGCTCTCATAATTCAAAGTTAATTCATGGAAACTACCACACCAGGTAATTGTTATCACATAAAATGTGTGGGCTCATCTAACGTTTACCATGAAATTAAATAGAATGTCAGTTCTTTAGCCTTTGTTGATTTTTTTTCTTCTTTTTTTCCCATTCTTTGTTTATTTGGAAAAGCAGGTCATGTAAAACTTCCTTCTCGGGTACATTTCAGCAGCCACACATTGAAATGAACGAAGATGCTAATCCAAGTTTTTTAGTAGAATATAGAACAAAATGCATGCAGATTTTGTCATTAAAAAAATAAAATAAGCCTTTACAACTCCAGTAATATTTATTTAAATGGACTAGTAAACCGTTTCTTATATTGTCGTTCATCTCAATATTGCAATAATCACACTTCAAATATGCAGAGTTGTAGTCAAATAACTACAAAAGTTATCACATCACAGTGTATATCCCAAATAAAATTAAAATTGGAAACAGCAATAATGTCTTTGGTGATAAAGGTGATAAAAATAGTGATTTATATTGTAAATTGTGGCCAAATTGGGGACATATAAGATGACAATAAAAGCATTAAAACTCTGTCAATAGTGACATAAATAGTGACGAAATAAAAAAAAAAGTGCAAACTTTGACAGCTAAATACTTGCTTTTGATCAGCTTTTTAGTGAAAACACGTTTGACTCCACAGGTGTAGTACAAAACAACAAGCGAAAACAGTGAATCACCACAATAAACAAAAGATGAGGAAAAAA
>JAPSES010000019.1:9556311-9573811 GCA_029822895.1 Maxillicosta whitleyi | reverse complement strand
ACTTGACATGAGTGCAGATACAATGACTAGATTTCCCGATTTGTTCACATTACCTGGCAACAACATTTTCCTCAAAGGCACCCCTGAGAACCGCAGTCTTTCACAGACACTGAATATCCAAATCTTGTCTGATCTGGAGTACTTTGTCAAGTTCATTTTACCCATTGTCCACAAACTCACAGATAGACAGATGATCCCCTGTCTAAAGTTGTTAATTTCACTACAACATCATTACAAATACAGTGATTTTAAGGACAAAATCATAAGCTCAATTAAGACAGTCAAACTGATTCGCAGTTCTCTTGGCAAATTGGAAATGGCATCATATTACTTTGATGATAGCATTGAACTATACAAGAAGATGTTACCAGAAGATAGATTTGTACCTGAAACATTTTGGACTGAGTTGTGTGAAGGAAACGCACAAACAATGATACAATCAAAAAAATTACTCAGAGAACTTGGCATGAAGTATACTTTGTCAACAGATGACATTATAAAATTTGCACACCAGATACAATCAGAAACAAAAGGAAACAGTTGTCTTGATGAGCTAAAGAAGAAGTCATCATTGCTTTTCAGAGAAGCATTGAAATTTGTCAATGACAAAAATGGTGGGGAAAGGTTGCTGGAAAGCCTAGCTGATATCAAGTTCATTTTCCCTGTGAAAATCAAAAAAGAACTGTGTGACTATCACCAAGCATTTGCAGCTGGAAGAACTGCTGTTAAAATCAGAGGATCTTTGATTGAAAGTGAGGAGAAACATCAGGAACTGATTTGGTCATCAATGCCAATTATACATTTGCCTTGTTATAAGTCATCAAAGATTCTGAAGATACTAAAAAATGCAGGAGCTCTTGAAAAACCACCTTCACAGTGTGTTACCACAAACATGAGCAACATCTGCCAGTCGCCCTGTAGAGATGAGAAGTTGATTGAGACTCGTGCTAATGTATTTCGAAGTTCTTATGCATACTTACAAACAAATGGATTTAACAGCCAACAACTGGCTGGCCTTCCTGTTGTGTTGGTTGAAAAGGACAAAGAACTTGTAAGGACTGACAATGCATCACTTTCACTATCACATGACCTTGAGTTCAGACCTTATTTGTACAAAATTCCTTCAAAGCTCATCGTCTTTGAAGATTTTTTCAAGAAAATTGGTGTAACGCAGCAACCCACAGCAACCCAGTACTGTAATGTTTTAGCAGCAGTGCACAAAGATTCCTGTGATAAACAAGGACTAAACCCCAACCAAGGTAAAACTGTGAAACGGGCTGTTGAGCAACTATTCAAGCTCATCAAAATTGAGGGAAACAAATGCCTCAATGCTGTCAAAACATTGTATCTTCTTGCAGTAAATGGTAAGCTAATTGAATCATGTGAGCTCTACTACAACAACACAGCATATGAAGCAAAGCGATTAGAAGAAGCCCTGAAGGAAAAGTTCCTGTTACTTGAGAACCTCAGTGAGTGTCATCTGGGGAAAGACATTTTTGCGCATCATCGGCTGCTGGAACAGCTGCCTCAAAAGTTTCACCCTAAAATGTTGTCAGAGTTCACTGAAGAGAGACTAGTTGAGTCACACATGGAGCTTTGTGAATGGAGCTGTGAATTCAGTGGATGGTTTGACAAACATCTTTCTTCACCACACTTTAGACATGGAGTAATCTGTCTCATCAGAGGGCAGTCTCATGGAAAAATAACAGAAGAAGATGCCACCGATTTGTGGGATAACACCTTTGGAAGTATCCAGATTACTTGCTGTGAAAACCTGAAAACAGAGCTTTGGCTGGATAATCAACCACTAAATAACACTGCCAGAGAAACTGAAGTTTTTGTCAAACAAGGGAAAGATGTTTGCATCTTTTACTTAAAACACAATGATGACAAGGTTCTTAAGGTGATGAATGAAGTCTGTGGGACACTGGCAAAACAAATCAATGCTCTATTAGGAAACCGATTCTCATTACAGTATGTCATGGCCCTTGGGCAACTTCTGATGTGTGACAATTTGAAAGACGTACAGCAGCTACTTGCCAAGGAGCAGATCCGTGACAGTGTTGAAAATGAAAGCTTCCTTCATAAACCACCAGTTCCTGGCACAGAAATCCCAGAGGAGTGGCATGACTCCTTAGACATGGATATACTTAACAACTTTGAGGAGGGGGAGTACGTGGGTTACTTCACAAGTAACAAGTATATTTATGCAATCATTGTTGAAAAACTGCCTGGACTCTCTGGACCATACTCATGGAAATACAAAATAGATATCGGAAAGGATGAGCCAGTTGAGGTTGGATGTCTCGACTTATATCAGTTTAAATGTGAAACGAAGCCAACACCTGAGAATCAGACTCAATCTTCGTGCATGATGCTGGTGCCACTTGATCGAGCAGAGTCACATTCCTCCCAACAATCATCTACAAGTTCACCATCATCATCGTCATCTTCAAGATCCACACCAGCAACACTTGATGAAGCAAAATGGGAAATTGACAAATGCTTGGCAGATATTTGGACTCTTCCTAAGGAGGATAAAAATAAAGCCATCAAGCGACTGTACCTTCGATGGCACCCTGACAAAAACCCTGACTGCCAACAGCTCGCCACTGAAGCATTCAAGTACTTGCAGAACAGAATTGATGAGCTCACGACAGGCAAATCCAAAGCCAAATCTTCAGGCTCATCAAATGGACGGGCATCAGATCCATGGGACAATTTTAAAGACTTCTTCCATCAATGGAATGAGGAGGCCAGGCATCACAGACATGGCCGAGAGAGATTTTTCAGTAGAAACCGTTCCTACAACTTTTGGAATCATTATCAAAATGTCCCAAAGTCGAACAAAGAGGAAGCCCAACGCTGGTTTAAACAGGCCCGTTGTGATCTTTATGCAGCTCAAAAAGACACCGGGGGAGGAAGCACAGAGTGGTGTCTGTTCAAAGTCCATCAAGCAGTTGAAAAATCTCTAACAGCAGCATGTTATAAAAAACACGGGAATCGCCCAAACAGCACCTCGATTGCAGACATCGCTATCGAAGTTTCCATCTACAGCAATCACCTGAGAACCCTGCCTCAAATTGTGAAGGATCTGAAAATGCTGGGTGTAGATCCTAAAAAGACTCAATATCCAAACTGTCATCCGACTCCATACATTCCAAATGAAATGTTCAAATCAGAGAATGAGAAACAAGCACTGGACAAGGCCTCTGAGCTTCTCAATAAAGTAGAAGCATATGTGAATTAGGAGTGGACATAAATGCCACATTGAGTCAACTTTGTTTCTACATGTAAAACTGCTATCGCCATGAAAACAGTAACATTATGTAGTTTTATAATAATCACTGAGTAGTTACTATAAAGCTGAACCTGTTCTGATATTATAACTGGTATCTGCCTTAATACCAACAATCGATATTTCTTTGCAATGTTTTAAATACTCTTTAAGATCTAATGTCATCTCTGTGTATCATTCATGTATTTTTATGTTACTTCCACATCAAAAATGTTCACCAGTAATTCCTTTTTGCTATTTTTCTATATAAGAATGAAAATAACCAAATATGGGACCTAGAAGCAGCTCCTGCTTTATGTTATGAGTAAATAGTTTGCAACGGTGGAAACAGAAATTTTGAAATATTAATTGCACTGTCCATTTATTGACTTAAAACACTGTATGCTAATATACTGTCTAAGAGAATAAAACTGGTCTGTATCCATCACTTGTTTGTGCAGTTTCTGAACATTTGTTTGATTGAGAAAATGCATGACTGTGATAACACCTTCAGACTGAGCAGAATGAAGTCAAACACAATAAATAGTGTGAGGGTGTGCAGAGCTTTTAACCCATAAAGACCCAGTGTTACTTTTGTGGCAGTTTCAAAATATTTTCTTATCTATATTTAACTTTTCTTTAGTGATTTATGACAATCTATTACGACATTATCCTCTGTGTTTTGTGTTTGTCAGTGAACATCAGGTATTTTCCTATATTTAATTCACCGATTATGTAGATGTTCATTAAAGCTCAGTTTAAAGTTGAGGGTAATTATATTAAAAACAGAGAAAACTGAAGGAAAATGTGACTTTTTCTGCAAAATATATCATTAACACAATGTCTCCATCCACTCATTGATCCAACTCCATGGGATTTACTTGAGAATCAATGTTGTAGAAGATGTTGCCATGGTAACTGCGAAGCCTCTCAACGTCCAAATGGGTCATATCTGATGACCATGATAAGACGACAAACTGTATTTTACACCAATTATTTATATGTATTGATAGGATTAGTGGATCAGAAGTTCTGGTTGTTTTGATCGTTTTGGTCGTCAGTGTCTTTAAGGGTTAAAATAGTTCTTGACAACCTTTTTGATAAACTGCATTTGCACGTAAATAAACATTGATGTTTTTAGAGCGAAGAGGGAAAAATGTTTAGGTAATGATGCAGCACATAAACTCCAGTTCAGTTGCTAGTGAAGACATCACTGTCAAGTTAAAAGCACTTTTTTTTTTTATTATTAATTAAGAAATCATGTTATGAAAATAATGACAGCTAACCATATATCAGACAACTCTATCTTTCCATATGTTAACAACAAAAGTTTTCTCTGGAGGATGCGAGACCTCAGGAGTCCTTACAGCAGAACTGTCCTCTCCTTGTGCTCGGAGTGTGCTTCGTCTCATCCTCGAAGTTTCCTGTCTCCTCTGTTCATTCGTAATATAAAAATGTTTACACGGCTTTTCACGCCTCTTCCCGATGTCTCCAAACATGAGAATCCATTTCAGGTTTTTGTTTGGTGGCGGTGGTGGTGGTGGTGGGGCAGTTCACATATTGACTAGATTCAGTCCTTTTTGTTACTTTTGCCGCCGTCTCCATCTATTAATAATTTACACAAATCCTGTACATACTTACAGCAGGCTTCACTGCCTGTTGGTGACATGAATATTAAAAACAAAACATAGTGAAACAGTGAAGTGAATCTTTACAAAGTCAGAGTCGTAAGATGAGAAATTAAGAGGGTCGCTTGTGTCGTACAGATCATACACAACACAACAGTCTCAAACAACCGTTCAGCATTTTAGTCTCATAGTCTGGCTGCAACGTTCATTTTTAAACCCAGTCCTGATGACATGTTATCTCCTCCTACAGCCTAAACAACTGACAAGACACGGTACATTAATAAAAGAAGAAATGTATGGATAAAGTATGTGATTATAATGTCAGATGCTAGGAAAAAAACTATTCATCTCAGCAAAAAGATAAAAGACTTTGGGTGCAATAAGAGCAGGCCTTGTAGCGTTCTGCATATATTCTTCCTATCAAACTATAGTTACAAAATTAAGAAAAACATGAGAACTGTGATAGGAACAGGTGCAAAATACTTAAGGCGTAATCCTTATCATTTGGCAAGTTGCTGCTAGAAAGCAACTGTCATATTCCTTGTAATCGTAGGACTTTTAAGTGATCTGTACGTACTGTTTGCACTCATTTAACAAGAATTATATTATACATATGAGACAAAAAACAACAAACAAGTCAAACCACGACATTGTTTATCAGGGATTTGTTATTGACGTTACTGCCGGAACGAACCTCCTGTGTGCTTATTCATTAATGAAATGATCTGAACTGAACAAAACCAGAGAGGAGGAGTTCACCTTAGGGTGCAGATACTTGGAAATGTTGTTACTGGCACAAGACGCTCTGGAGACATGGGGAATTTTAGAGGCTGTCTGAGCCAGGATTTAGGTGCTGGAGTCAGTCCTGTTCTATGGCACAAGTGTATGGCAAACACAACAAACATTCATTATTTCATAGATTTACAAACGAAATTATATTAATGGCACAGTGTAGATTTATACTTAGTTTAACCACCTGCTGCACTGCTCTCAGGGGAGTCATAATGTCCTGCCTCGATAACACCTGAACCTTATTTGCTGACACACGAAATCACAGGGAGAAACAGACAGGAGGTTTTTGTTATTCCTATTTCTTTCTGTAAACTTTTCTCCATCCTGCTGTGAAAAAAGAGGCGGCTCCTCCTTTGAGCAGAAGCTGAATATACACCGTCCAGCTGCCTCCCGTTGTGCGCTAACCCCGTCGCCTGCAGGATTTCACATGTTATACGCCACGTATATGGGGTCCAGCTGGTCAGCGAGGAATCCATCTCTCAGGTGCATGCGCTGCTTCTCCCCTCTGGAGTTGATGGGGATGACGCCGGGGTCGACGACCACCACCACGCCTACGATGAGGTAGTGCTCTTCCAGGACAACGTTGGTGACCAGCGCCACCAGGTCCAGAGCCTCCTGCTCAGACCCCTCCAGTTCCACCACCACCACCAGCAGGTTGGTCCATGTGAACACCGCGCTAGGGAGGGGGGGAGAAGTGTAAGGGGAGCAAACAAGAAGCAGCAGATAAGACAAATAAATGAAAGAAGAAGAAGAGCTAAGGACTGAACAATTAATATTCACGACAACTATTACTTGACCTTTTCTAAAAGATGAATAAGATTAAAGGCTTTAGAATCAGAATTTATTCCTCACCATTCAGCTATGCTCTTGTGAGAACGGATGACTGAGGTCTCGATGTCAATGGGGTGATACCTCATCCCCCTCAGCTCCAGAGTTTCATCCAGTGATCCCACCACGTAGAGGGCATCATGACGCTCTGAGGCAGACACACAACACATGTACATTTGTCAGTTTGGGTCATCAGCCCGTATTATTAACATTAAGTTTAGAACACTGTAGATGTGGGGAGAAAAGCTGCAGAAGATGTTAAGAAACTATTGTCATAACTTTTGAGATTCTCATCGATGGTAACTTTATATGTCCAGTTTTAATCCTGATTAATATTCTGTTTATTCAGTTATTTAGATTTTTTTTTTTTTTTTACGATTACTTACTATTTGTGACACTCTCAATACCGGATTGTGTGTCCCACAAGGAGGGTGGGTCGGTGGGGTCTTAGTGTAATGTAGGTGTAGTGTACACACTTTGTTCTGTAATTTAGAATTTGTTTGTTTATTCTTGCAAATGGAAAATTAAAATCAATAAAAACAGTTTGTATCACTTAAAGGGAGGCAGTTGAAAATGCAGTAGTGGAAGAAGTCTTCGGGGTCAAATATAATAATGGAAAAATACTTGTACATGTAAATGCCCTGCATTAAGTATGAAAAATGTAAGTACGAATATTGAAGATGAATGTTACTGTTACTATGCACTATTATATATGAACTTTTTTTTTGCATTAATTTCACTGCCTGCATTCATGTGTGTTACATTTTACAATTATAGTTGTAGATGTTTAAACTTATTTGAACTACTGTCTATACTTTTAATTTAATTTAATTTAATTTAATTTAATTTAATTTAATGTGTCAACACATATTATCTATATTTAAGACCTTCATAAGTTTGTAACATCACTATCCTATAGGAACTAAGTACATCTCTAAAAACTGAAGTTCTCACAAGTTTAGCTTTGTGGTTTCCACCTGATCCAAACAGGATTTTAAAGTGTTTATTTTAGCTTAAAAGGGTTCTATGTAGTATTAAAATTCTGAACTGTCAACAGCAGGGGGAAGTCATGTCCCAGTGCAAGGAATCATCACTAAGTGTCCACAGACTCTACCAGACACTGAATAAAGTATGAAGCTCGTTGTTTGCACACATCTGCATTATGGTTTCATCAAACTTCCTTCTTCAAACAAAAACCCATAGCCAGTTCCTTTAGCAGTGAATCAAAGTAACAGTGTCTTATAATCTTCCTCTGCTCTGTGAGTTATAGATAGTTATGATAGTTTACATTATAGCTGTGTTATATTAACTCTGTTTTTAGACTGAAAATAGTCACAATATAACCACGAATCACCTCTGTTTTCTGTATAGATTGTTTAGCGAACATACCAAAGATGATGACATCACATAAAAACTTTAGAACTTCATAAGCATCATGTAAAAAGTCCAGGATTCACACTGTGATTCTCACCTCCATTGGCATCCGTCAACTCTGTGCGCCTCAGGAAGCCCAGGTAGCCCGTCCTCGCCCAAACGGTCTGAGTATCACCGAAACTGAGCTTGGTGTTGAAGTGGTCAGCGTGTAGTGCCTCCTCCCCATAAACAGTGTAGTATCCTGTTGCATTGTGGGGACTGCTCACCCAAATCTGTTAAATATGACGAAGATTACGCAGATGATCCCAGGCAGTCTACACTTCTGTGGTTTTAGATTAACCCATGCTTCCCCTGCATTTATATATGAAGACAACTAACATGTGCAGTCATAATTAAATGCTAATCGACATAGTCATAACTGTTTGTGTTATTTCTGTTCGGCTTTCGAACAAGAGTAAAAAGCCCAGTTGTTGCATAAGCCTTTTAAGGTTAAAGGTGAGCTCACTTTATTATCTCTGCAGGCAAATTCGGTCTCTATATTCAAACCATCTAAATCAGGGCTGTCAAACTCATTGTAGTTCAGGGCCCACATGCAGCCAAATTTGATCTGCAGTGGGCCGGACCAGTCAAATAATAACAATAATATATAAATAATGTCAATTCAAACGTTTTCTTCATGTTTTAGAGTGAAAACAGTACATTTACATTATGAAAATGTTACATCTACAAACTACCCTTTCAGACAATGTGAATAACATAAACAAACTGAAAAAACAAGTTTTCGCGCACACAGTGGATCTACAAATACACAAAACTTTTAATAACAAGCAGAATATTGGTAACATTGTACTTCTCTTAAGAAATTTCATGTTGTTCATATTTGTTCAGGTTTTTCACATTTTTTGCAAAATGATACTTTATTTTAGTGTAAATACATGAAACTGTTTCAATTTACACAGAGAAACATTTGGAGTTGTCATCATTTATATTTTATTATGCTCGTATTTTATGGGTCCTGCCCACTTGAGTTTGAATTGTTCTGAATGAGGATAAAAGGATTATTAATATCTTATATCACCAATTCATCCCAAGGGCCAAACTGGACCCTTTAGTGGGCCGGATTTGACACATGTGATCTAAATGCACACAGTAACTAGCATTAGCATTAGTAATTAGCATTAGCACACAGCACACATTAGGAACAGTGAGCTGCCATTGAAGTCAAGGACACTGACAGGAGAATTACGCTGTAAATGTTATTATACCATCCTTTCCTCCTGCTGCCTTATCTTGGTCATGCACTTGCATAATTCATAAAAGGTCCATTAAGCTGAATTAAACTTATTTATCTCACAACTAGGTAGGTTTAATCACTGAATAAATCTGCCTTCTCCAATTAGCATCTACAACTCTTCTGCTCACATAATAAAAACTATATTTTCTGTTTATAATAAATATGCAAAGAAACTGAAAGAACATTATAGTTTAACATGAAGCACCTAAGATCAGCATCTAAGCCAAATGTAGTGAAAAGATCATGCTAAGGTTTCCCTGCTGTCTGTGGGGATATCTACGGTATTGAATTTTTTTCTTACTAATCTTTGAGTGTGATAGGAAAAACCTACACTAATGTGTTTTTCAAATCACGTAATGATTATAAATAATATAAATATATATATATATATAATATATAAATATGAATATTATATGAAAATGCAGCGTTTAAGTAACTTCAAACCACAACTAATGAAAAAACCTGTTAAAAAGTAACATGAATTATCTCAGAACATGTGACAATAAGATACATTTACTTTATTTTTGGACCTCACCTCTCCCAAATGCGAGTCTCCTAAAGGTCCTTTTGTCTCTGTGTTTGCGATGATCACCTTTACTCCTGGCAGGATCTGAAACATCACACCGTTGTAACTTAAATTCCAGAAAGAACAGAAATACTGCAGCATGAACCTCCAGTCTTTTGATAGTATTGTAGTGCTTGTTTACAGGATTACCTTCCCAGACTCCATCAGTGGTAAGCTGTGTGGTGAGCCTCTTTCTACTAGACGAACCCTGATAAAGATGCAAACAAAGACAGGAGTTGGCACACAAATCCACATCTCTAATGTTAGGTATGAGAAGCTGCAGTGCTCTACCCACCTGTCATGTCTCAGTGCTCTCATGTCTACGTAAACTGTGGTGGGGTCTGGTCCAGCAGTGCCCTGGGGGGGGGGGGGGATACAGACACAGTGGGACATGAGGCTATGATGATCTTCTGTCTGAGTGAAGGGGGAAGTGGAAGCTGCTATGATACCAACTGTAGACAAAGCAGCAGCCAGAAGCCAACCAGCCAGGCTACGATAGTTAGGACTTCGGCAAAACCAAACCATGTAGCCACTGCCTTGGTGAGTCGGTAAGATAATGCTGCCAGTCTGGTTCCACACAGGTGTAAAGAGTCAGATACAGGACCTGTTACAGCACAGCTAGGGCTCCCCATGACACTATAAATGAACTGAATCCTTTTTTTCCACACTAAATGTTCATGTTCTGTAGCAAAAACTGCACAGATTTTAGGCAGTTCATCAAGCACAAATTTTGTCTGCCAGGCATTTATTGGCATTTTTTGATAATAAGCAGGTAAATAATGAACTGACGGAGATAAAGTACAAAGTAAATGCAATTATATGTAATTATACTTCCCAGTTAAAGTTTCGTTATGGTCCTAGAACAGAAGGTGTGCTATATTGCCCTTTAACAGGGGTGGGTATCTCTGGTCTATGATCAGCTTATCACCGAGCTCTGCAGAAGCCTGGTAATGATGTAAGGGCTTCCAGGTGTGCTGGAAGAGGGAAATATCTAAAACATGCACCCACCCCTGCCCTCTAAGGGCCTGATTTGTGATAATAGACTGTATAATAAAATCTAATTGAATTACAACTGGTGTGAACAATAAATGTCATTAAAATGAATTAGAACACAGAATTACATCCAAATATATTATTTTCTGTAAAAAGCAGACATGATAAATATACAAGCTAACTGTATCAAAGTGGGTCATCATATCTCAGTGTTGGAAATTCAACATTATTTTATTTTAAAAGTCAGAAACACTGTAAGAATACTGTACGGAGGTATTTACATTTTCAGCACTTTTCACATTTACACTTTTCCTTGGGATGAATTAAAAAGTCATTAGATGTAATACACTGAAGTGATATATTACTTCTTTTTAAAGTAGTCTAATAGTTTTAGTAATCTGTACTCTGTTTTCAATAGCCTTCACAAGACTGTTTACATTTTGTTCTTTATTGTAAAATGAGGTGGAACACGTTATTTTATATTTCCTTTCCTCCTTTACCAGTGCGTAGCCAGAACAGAAGCTGGGGATGAGCTGCTGTGGTTTTGGTTGTCTGCAAGGTCAGAGCCTAACATAGAGTGGACTGAGTCAGTTTAATGAGCCGAGGGCATCCAGCACATCCAGCCAAGCAGCGCTTTGAGCAACAGAACACTTCTGGTAAACATCTGAGACTCAATACAGGGACCAGGTTTTACCATCAGACCAAGCCGTGGGCCTGTTTGTCCTAATTAGGAACTCAACAATCACATTTGTTAGATACTTCCTTTCATGAACCTTTTCAATGATGTCTGTTTTTGAGGTTTGAATTCCACAGTGTAGTTATTAAGGATAACAACAAAAAAATTAAACTGAAAACTGTATTTGTTTATGTAGATTGTATGGATTGTGATAGCTGGATTTGACATGGCATACTTTAGAAACACAAGCTATAAAACTGCACTTTACTTAACATAATTCTGATTTAAAGTTCATGCTATTAGCTGACGATACAATGAATCATGTCTGAATTATTTGAAAGTGTCCAACCGTAAAATGAAAAGCAGCAAATTTGAGGCAAAGCAAAAAAAAAAAACCCAAACAAAAACAAAACATATCTGCAAATAAAACTTAAGTCTGATTAGAGACCATGCAAGAAAAACAACACATATACACTCACAGAAAAAGACTATACACAGAGAGACTAAGCAGCAGCCCAGTGAGCAAACAGCCACTCTTATCCTACAGTACCTGCTCAGCCAGTTTCCCTAACCTGTTGGGCTGACAGGACAGGGCAAGGACAGATAAATAAAAGATATATATATATATGTTTATATATGGACATGCACACACAACACACATACAAACCAAATCACTAATGATCAAGGGAAATTAAAGAATGCAGGGGAGGGAAAGTAATTAAAGAAATAACAACAACAAGAAACAGTCTGTGTGAGATCCTGCAAGGCATCTCAGGATCTAGCATGTCTGAATTTGTTGAAAATGTTTCCCTAAATGATCAACACAATACGTCATATCATAACAACTGATAAGAGTAATAATTAAAACAGAGCAGACATTTAACCTCATAAAAACGTGTTCAAATATTTCCCCTAAAACTTCAATGAGTTGATGTTTTTGGCAGTTAAAACTACTTCTTCTCCTTTTTCCCTCGACCACCCGTCTCCTCCTAAACCAAACCCTACCTGCAAACAGATCGCCACATTCACCCTACAGCCGAACGTTGTGCTGACGGCACGCGGCGAAAGCCCCAAGTCTTTGAAGATCTTCGAGAAGGACTGAGTGAGTGATATGCGAGGCCTTTCCTCTGCCACCACCATGCATGTGCGCACACAGGACAGGTTCACATTACGCAGCTGTAAGTGGAAAAAAAAAAAAAAAAAAATGGATCAGCCAAAAATGTAATTAAGACAGATAATGAGTCAAAACTGTGGCTGTAATTATATAACATTATTTTCTCCTTTATACCATGACAGGGTTATGTAAGATGTATTAGAATTGAAATATAACTTTTCTATTGGATAAAATATTTGAAAAAAAAAAAGCCAAAATGATAGAGAAAGAGACTTTTCACCCTGAATTTGTCTCTATAATCACAACACCACTGGGGTTCTAGTTCTTGTAGACGAAAAACATATTTTGTAGAAGAAAATGCTACCGTTTGTTGTTTTCTAGGATAAAGGCCTTGACAACTTAGCAGAATAACTGACCCGCAGTGCCTCTGTTTGTGAACCCAGGCCCTTGGTGCACATCTCCATGACGGAATAAGAGCAGAAGGTGACGCGCACTTTGTATTGGCTGACTGCGGCAAGCCACAGAGATGCGTTGCTCTCCAGCTCCAGAGGTGGAACCAAGATCGACTGGTGCCCTGAATACACACTGAAACCACAGGCACACACAAACAAACAAAAACAACAACACAGAGGTTGAGTAGAGCTGCCAAAAATTAAAAACCATAATGTTTTGGTTCCGTGTTATTTCAGAGCAGAGCACGTTTACCTGCACAGGCACCACAGAGCAAAGCCCAGGCCGCAGTAGGGATCCAGACAGATGGCGATCTGCCGGGACGGGTACAGCTCACACTGCAGTTTGATGGAGCGACACAAGGCACTGGTGGCAGCGTGAGACATCTGCAACAGACAGCATAATACAATACAGACATGCAAAAGATGAATCAACAGCTATGCAGACAAGTAAAACACTCAAAACTAACTTTGGAGGCTGTTGAACTGTGCTGTGAGTGTTCATCTGTGTTGCTACATCCATTACAAACACATGTCCTTGTACATTGCTTTTATCTAATTTACTTCAGTAGTTGTTTTTATTCTGCTTATTTGGATAATTTAGCTACATCTTCCAGGGTTTTTGTAAATTGTTTTGCTATGTTTGCTATATAGGTGCAGCATGGGTGGAATAAGTCCACTGTGGGACAGTAAAGTGAATCTTGAACATTGACATACTTTGACCCCTGCTAGGATGCCAGTTGTGGACACACTGAAGTCCAAATATGCCAACATCTCTGGGGTTGGTGGCTTGTACATCTGGGGACTCTTCTTCCTGGGAAGATCATCTGGATACCGATAGAGAGAATTAAAAAAGAAAAAGTCATTTTTTGTACTTAAATATTGACTTTCTGGTGTCACCGGTGAATATAAACTAAATTGCTCAGCATATTAAAATGCGTGGTGATAAGTGACCTGTGTCCAGCACCATGGGCCAACTCTTGATGTCCACAGCAGCAGCAGCCTCTTTGGATTTCAGCAGCTTCATTATTGCTTGAGTGGTCAGGATGCATATGGATTTACTGACCTTAAACGCAGTGATATCACAGTTATACAGTTGTATTTAAATTGAAAAGTTCAATGATTGTACGAATTGTCCTGGGAATGATTTAAGGAGCCTTTTGATGCAGATCAGCAGTGTGTGTTACCTCAACTATCATCTTGACCGTGGGCAGGGTGGTGGCCAGGTTCTGTGGGTGCGGTGGTCTGACAGTGACCGGAACACAGCCAGCGTACAGGCAGCCGTAGAAGGTGGCAATCAAATCAATTCCTGAATGGAAATTTTTAGGGTAATATCATTTAGTTTTTGCAAATGAAATGTTAAAGCAAGCCTCACGTCTCTTTAATTAGGACGATTACAGACAGACTAGAGAACTGCAGACAATCTAGTATGAAAGACAGGGTCAAATGTCACGTCACAGAGCAGCAGGAGCTCCTACCTGGTGGATAAACAAGCGCTACATGGTCCCCCGTGTTGAGGCGTCCCATAAGGGCTGCAGCTACCCGCTCCGCCCTCTTGTGCAGTTGGAGGCAGGAAGCTGTACTTGCCACGGTTCCCTGAAAGCAAATGTTAAGGATTTAAATATAAATGATACTAAACATTACAATATATTTTTGTACTTTTAACAGAGTCATGTGACTTAGCTGTGATGAAACACATCAATACTACTGATAATGCACATAAAAACTGATAAATATGTGTCTGCATTTTGTAGGTGTAAACAAAATGTTTCATGACAGAGCAGTATTTTTAATATTAACTCTATGCCATGAAATTTTTGGGAAATAAATGTTACTGCCTCTGATCAGAACAGTCCAGTTCACCTGTCATTCACTTCATTCATTTCACGACTGGCTGAAGTGAATTGTTTAGAAACACTGGCCTCATAGGAAGGCAGCGATTTTGCCTCATAAATTTGCTGCCTTGGTAAATTTATGTGTATGTTGGTTTGATTCTGAAATAAATAATTAAAACACAACAGTGACACAAAATAATAGACTGCCGAAGGGCTCTTTTTGAGTACTTCAAGGCTTTAGTACCCTGTGGGAAAAGACTGAATGACAGTAAGAAAAAGAAAAAAAATGATTCTAAACATAGTGCACATGTAAATAAATATTGGTTTTCAAGTGTAAATCTATTAGGTAGCAAAACCAGCTGAAAAACTCAAACTGTTTCAAAGCCTCCTAGGATTTTGCATAAATTTCTTGCGATTTCCCATTCTGAGGGTGTCACTGAACTACACCTTCTTCACATCCACATCTGCATCTTCAGACACTGATCACCTCCATGTCAGCCTCATTTTGACTTTGGGATCTTTTCCAGAATCATGCAGTAAGCGGAGTTGAAGCTACACTTTGATTTAAGAGAAATGTAAATGATTTAAGTATGATGACTAGTTTTCATCATCGTCCATCCTGAGTGATTATTTTAAACTAGAACTGGGCAATAAGAACTGTACAGTGAGAGAGGACATTCTGTAAAACTGGAGCAGAAGTTTAGAAGCAGTGTAATCTATTACACTGATTTCTACTGATCAAAAGCTAATAACTGAGTAAAAGTTACTCCTATATTTCATATTATTTAAACTGAAAGAACAATCAAAGATAAAAATGCTACCAGTTACCCTAATGAGACAAAATCAAGAAATGTGCAAAGTTTGTGTATAAAATGTGGCAGAAAATAGCTATTAAGTGCAGTTTAAGAACAGTTTGCACTGGAATAGTACATGTACACATCCTTAGGTACAACATTCAGCATTTTAATCAACAGTGGTAAGTAGTACCTTAGCATTGAGAACAAGGAATAGAGGATGGTCTGGAGTGGCCTGAGCTCTCCATTGTAGGACATCCTGTATGTACAGGAACTATAGGACAGAGACAGAAACACATGTTTAATTACAGGGAAATTAAATCAATGGACTAACACAAGAGATGAAGAAAGTCCCCATGCAGACGGGTTCTCAGATAGTGTTATCCTCACCTGGTCCATCTGTATTCAGCCGTCTGCATCTATCTGCTTTTATTACTGTTTATCGCTATTTTATGTGTGCGCATGTGTGTGTGTTGCGTGTGCATGCGTGAAGGGAGGGGTGTGAGTTTGAGTATGTGTGTCTTTGTGTTCATTTTTAATTGCAGGGGAAAAGGGTGGTTGGCTGGGGGGAATAATTTTAATCTGTAAAGCAGTTTGAGTTGCACTTTTGTATGAAAAGCGCTATATAAATAAAGTTTGATTGATGGATTGACTAGAAAAGGATTTTTTAAATTATTTTTTTATTAATGAGTCAAAACATTTTGTAGACACAACAGAGATGGAAGGTGGAGGCATTCATTCTTTATTCAAGCAGTTTTAGAACCAAGTCACTCTCTCAGATGTGGATACTTACCTCAGTCAGCTGCATGTGTGTGTAAAAGGGGTGACAGGATGAAATGATGATAACTATCTACCTTACGTGCCTGGTCATTGTCCTCTAGTTGGGCCACATCTCTCCCACAGGCTTGTGCTATCCTCTTGCCGGCCACCAGGTTTCCCACTATCATAGAAGCAGGACCCACCTCTGACGAACACAGCACAGCAACATCATCTTGAATCTGATGCTACTTCGCATCAACATTCATAAAATCAGAACATCAAATGCAAACTCTGAGTCAGTGAAATGCCACGTTGCATTAGTGCGTAATCCTTGGCCTGCTGCTGTACCTGGCTGTTTTTGTCTCGGCTTGGGTAGATTGGTGACACACGTGTGAGGGCACATAAGGACGTTGCAGGGATGCAAAGCGCCCTCCAGGAAGCGCTGTTTGGTCTCAGATATATGGATGCCACCCAGAGGAGCCTTAGGAAGCGTGTTGGCAGGAACCAGAGCCAGGCAGTACACCCCAACCTGGTGGATGCTGTCTATCGCCTGCAAAGAAGAACATAATACACAGACAAACACAAGAGAAATGAGGATATGCAACGGTGCCACTAGGACATCAGAGTTTGTTTGCTTTTCACTGAGCTCTCTCTCTGCTGTTACATTCACTTAGAAAAAATTAATTACTTATACATAATTCGTTGTGGCTTTCTTTGTCTTGTAGCTGAAAGTAAAGTGTTTTCAAAGTGTCCTTGAACATACCAATAAGTGCACAATAACTCTGACAGTTAAACTACGAAACATGAAGGCAGAAAGAGGACAAAACCCAGTCAGTACCTGAAGGACTCGGCTCATCCACTGGAAACTATCTTCCTCAGAGGCATCTGGCCTCTGCTCTGCCACGACAACAATCCTCTCATCATGCAGCACTGACACAGAAAATACTGCTATCCTGAAAGACAGAATATAAAACAACCCATTTACAGCTACAGTGTACTCACCCAGACACGCTGCTACAACAGTAGAGTTGTTATATGCAGTCTGGATTGGGCACCTGTTACACTGTACGGCATTTTGATAACTTCTTTCAACTGTTTTATTAATGTTCAGGATTCTTTATA
>JAPSES010000019.1:9525712-9550540 GCA_029822895.1 Maxillicosta whitleyi | reverse complement strand
TATCTATCTATCTATCTATCTATCTATCTATCTATCTATCTATCTATCTATCTATCTATCTATCTATCTATCAAATTCATTGGAATTGGTGACTATAGTGCAACGCGGTCTCCAAAAATATATTATCAACCCATACTTTGTTCTTGTTTTATATTTCAAAAATATGAATAAATTATGAATAAATGATATTTTTTAACCAACTAAAGCTACACACATTTTAGATAACTACATTCATGTGACTGTCACTAACCTCAAAGACGTTCTTGGTCATACCCGGGAGGCCATAGTACGCTACACCGGTGCTACCTGAGCTCACGCAGATCTCTCCAACCTCATCTGTCTGACAGAGATATGGTGTTCCCTCCACTCGCACCACACAAACCAGGGCTGAGGACAAAAAGTAACCACTTAACAATCAAATACGACTTAAAGCAGACACCGATAGTCCATTATTAATTTTATCACTGTTCGTGTTGTGATGAAACACAAAGATACTGTTGGCAGGCACAACTGATTTAGAGATGAACATGTAAATACGATCAAACAGGAAATGCCATCTCATGCTCACAGATGTTTATATGGAGCATAGAAATCAGAGGTGGTTCACATGTGACCTTCTGATAAATATGTATGTCAAGCATTTTTTTTTTTTTTTAAATGGCGGCTGTGTGAAAGAATTCTACTGCATCTTAACACATAGAGACCAAAACATCTAACACCAACCAAAAGCATGTACTAATCTAAGATGTTTTAATACCTGTTGATCCATTAAGCCTATCAATAGATGTAAATAATTGGTGTAAAATGTAGTTATTCGTCTTTTCATGGTCATCAGATATGACCTATTTAGATGTTCAGTGGCGCCGTAGTGAATGTGGAAACACCATCATCTGCTACAAAATTGATTCACCAGTAAAACCCATGGACTTGGATCAAGCACAGTGGATGGAAATGCTTGGTTTATGTTCAGTTAATGATAGATTTGCTGAAGAAGTCCCTTTTTTCAGTTTTCTCTGTTCTTGATATAATAACCTTCAACTTTATTCTGAGCGTTTATGAACATTCTCATGATCTGTGAATTAAATACAGGAAAATACCTGATTCATACTGATAAAGTAAAAAAGGCTAATATTCTAGATAAATGCTGATAAGTCAGTTAACAAAGATTAGATAAAGAGAAGGTTTTATTTGAGTACTGACATACTGTATAAGTAGTGCTAGGTCTTTATGGGTTAATGGGGTTTCATACATTTAAAAAGCAGGTTTCCAGAAAAAAAGTACCTTATGTGAAAGGTGGTGCTCATAGAAAAACATCATTACTCATTTGGTTTTTTTATTCAGTAGTTTCTTGTTCTGCAAAAATGTTAACAACTAGAGCAGTGTGCTGTACCTCCGGGCATGACCTGGCCCACATCCTGCACTGTGAGGACAGAGAGCTTCTCCTCTGTGTCCACACGGATCACACTGTGGCTCAGCCCACTCATAGACAGCACTGCCTTCCCTGGAGGGGGAACACCCGCCTCTGGAGGTCTACGAAACATGAACACAATAACACTCCTTATTTACTGAACACTAAATCATAAATGGAAATGCTGTGAAAAATTCCTATCATAACAAGCTGAATTTCCTCTGCCAGTCACGGAAAACTACAAATAAATGTTGTCTTTAGGGTTTTTATAGTTATGATGCTATTCAAACAAACTTTTTTTTAATTATTAATTTTTTTATTGACATTCAATATCAGTGTTCACATCCGATACATCATATGTGCATATATCATACATCTGTTCTCTGCTTTAAAAGCCAAATTATTATTATTATTTCTTAAATTTCCAAACACTGAAAAGAAAGATATCAAAATAATAATAATAATAATAATAATAAAAACAACTATAAATGAGTACGGAGTGATTTTTTCCATACAAAACAATCATTGATTTGTGAAAATAAAATCAAGCCCATAGGGTGTGACATAGTTGACCCAGTTTTCCCATTATGAAGCAAATTTATCCAATTTGTGATTAACAATAGCTGTTATCGTCTCCATTTCATAAATGTCCATTGTGATTTCCATCCATCCATTTAAAGTTGGGCTCTCCTGTAATAGACATTTCCTGCTGTAATATTTTTACAGGACAAACAAACTTCTCTATTCCTCAACATAAATTCTATTTCTCAAGTTCAGTAGGAAACTGTCTGTCTTTTAGTCCATCTGTCTTTTCTGTAAATGTGCCATAAACAGCATAAAAAGCTGTAAATTGCCACACTTTTGTTTCTGTGTTAAAAAGTACCAGGCTTCCTCCTGGTAGGGCTGATTCATGTGCTGTACTCCCTGCTGATGTTACAAAGTCAGTGTGATATAACAGCACAATAACTGAGAGCAGAGGTAGGTTGCTTTGTTCTACTACGGTGCAGTAACGCCAGCTCACCTGCGGATGGCGACAGTCATAGCTTCTGAAGAGCTGGCACATGGGCAGATCACCTCAGGTCGCAGCCCACGTGCCTGAAACACGTTGAGGAAGGCATCGCAGGAGGATATCGACCCTTTTTGGCAACACACACAGTGAAACAGACAGACAGTCATGGTGGCTCGTATCACTACACACAACCCAAAACACACACAGAGCCAGTCAGACAAGCCCACCCCAAAAGCAATCAAAGCAAAGCAGATCAATTATCATCTCTTCTAGCTTCAGGGTGTCATTTACTGTTGAATTTATGACATTTATATTTAGAGAAAATCTGCTGTCAGACTCACAAGGGTTGGCTCCATCAGCTACAATCAGCATGCGCAGTGAGCTCAGGCTGATGTCTCTCTGATCTCTCTGGGCCAGAAGAGACCAGTGCATGTCCCTTGACTTTACAACTGCTACCCGGGCTTTACAGGAGACAAAAAACACACAAACAGACACACATAAATATATATATATATATAAAAAACAAGCCAACAATAGGATCGCCCAATCAGAATCTCTCTAATAAGCCTTCATAGCCAATCACAGACGCCAAATTCTAACATCAAATAGCAACACAGTCTGACTCAGTTGCCAACAGGTGACTCAGCAGAGCTCAGTTTCGAGATTGATTTTATTCAGCGCATCGAGCTCTCTGTCCTCGACCTCCGCAAGGCTAATACAAATGAACTAGAAATCAATGACTCCAAACTATTGCGTTAATCCATCCACCCGTATATGAATATGAAGTCGAAGTCAAAGTCTGTTAAGTCTGTTAAAAAGTGTAAAAATGCTGAGGTGATTATTCGTGTGGTAAGAAAAAAACAAAACAAAAAAACAAGCTGTCTCTTATAAGTTTTAGACTGGGTCATCTCAATATTATAATATCCACTCTTTGGTACATTGGGACATAGTTTACTTTCCTGAAAAAAGTATCTCCAGCACACTGAATTTTGCACTCGGCTGAATTGCATTTTTAATGATGTTTTGATTAATTGTTCAGTGTTCAAGCAAGCAATAGAACAAATATAGCTCTAAATTATAACATACAGTGTACAGCTTTGGAAATAATTACTGAACCATGGTGACAAAAGACTGAAATGTTTTTCATAAATTTAACATCTAAAGCCATGAGAGGCTTCTTGTCTGTAAATGCGAGGGCAAATTTTTAAAAGAAATAATTAATGACAAATGAAAGCAAAATTTTCCCTTTTAAAACTAACATATGAAGTAAGATGAAGAAAATACGACAAAAAAAAAATAAAAATCTAGAACCAATTAACATCCCAAGAATTGAATATTAAAAGGTTATGTTTGAGGGTTGTTAAATTGCATTACTACAGAAAATTAGATGAGGGTTTTAATATTTATTTCCAAAACTGTACGTATTAAATATGGGATGCAGCTTTTAGGTAATTACATGCCAAGTAATTCCGTAGGTCTAAGTTTTATAGGTGAGAAATCGAGTATTGTAAATGTTAGACGCTGTGGTGATCGACCCTTACCTTTGTATGAGTGAACTTTCTGTATCCAGGAGAGAGGGTTGACCTTCATCAGAGAGTATGGAATGCTGATCACATGCATTCGATTCATGACGCTCTGTCAAGCAAACAGAGGGGGGTCGGTCCATGACTGAAATTGTATGTGCATCATAACTTCATGAGGTCACTGTAAACAAGCTACAACAAACAGATCTAATCTCATTCTGTTTCAGTATTGTATAAACATGTGTGTGTGTGTGTGTGCTACTGTTGGAATTCTGGCATGTAATAGCAGGTCATGTGTGAGCTGTGAGTGAATTCCATTGCATCTACTGTATGTCACAGTTTAACCTAAGCTGCTGCATTTTTATTTGTTAAATTCTTGAGTTATCAGGTCTTTGTACTGGTTAACATCTTTACATAAAAGGCTAATAGGGGGAAAAGGCTGGTGAGTAAATCAGATTTATTAGCATAGATCATTTCCGTTTCTTATTACGTAATTATCCTATTAGCGCTACCAGGAACTGTAATACCACTCACAGTAAGAACACCATGCCATAATCCTGCTTCTCTCTTGAAATCCAGAACGTTGGTTATAGTTTCACCTGCAAACCAAAAAGGAGTTTGTGAGGGAGCACACAGAGACTGAAACACTGCTGTTCACTTAACAACCAAATGTGCTACTTTAACTGAATACGATTTGTGTAAAGAGTATGTCCTGACTGTGGTTTTATAGATGGAATGAAGCAGCCAAACAAAGTTTCAGACCTGAAAAGACCTGAAGTGTCTCCGGGGGCTGCTGGTGCAGTTACGAGTTATTTAAAGCAAAACTGGGACATTGGAGAAGGGGATGGGCTTTATATTCTCTTTCTTTGTAGCAGATATAACCCAGGTCTGTTGCAAACAAACACCAGCAGCTGCATATTTTAAAACTAGGCTGTAATTACACCCTCTCCGATAGGTGAGCAACACAAAGGAAAATTAATAAAGTTGGACATAATTGTCATTACAGCATTATATAATTATATCCTTGTCTCAGCTGTCTCTTCTTTAATCTACTGCGACATGTATAATTCTTCTTACACATACTGCAGTTTCTGTAGAGGTGTAAGGAAGGAAACATGACACATTTAAGCTTGTGATTTGATGAATTAAATCAGGGTGTGCTCCTCACCCTCGGTGTAGCTGCAGGCTTGTGTAAGGGAATGACAGTGAGCCAACATGGCCGAATTGGACACTGTGATGCCCATGGTGCTTCCCTCCTTGCTGGTTTTATACTGTTGGTAAAGAAAAATAAGAACAATTTAATTCAGAAGATGAAAAAGAAGAAATATTAACTACATAAAACTTCAAGAGCATGATAAAAATAGCTCCAAACTATATTACGCACTGCAAAAAATTTGTATAATTTTTTTTTTATTGTATTACCTCTATGTAGGCTATATCATTACTGGCTTCCCGTATTGGTGGATGCCAGTCTTTTGGTGGCTTCACAACATGTTTCCCATCTGTCACAAACCAGAGCAACCGCGGCCAGCCTGCAGAAACAGACACACAAAATCAGTTCAAAGCAGGTCAAATTATTTACAGACAGAGAGGAAAATGAGTGTCAAAAACAGGCTGTACCTTTGAAAGTGGCCACCTCTCCTGTTTGTGCTTTGGGCAAGCCTTTCTGACAGGCATCTGTGGTCAATGCCAATGTGACGCCACAGCTGCCCAACAGAAACCCAATCTGTTGACTCCCTGCATCCTGTGAGGGGAGGAAGAAAAGCTGAAGTTTACATAAGCTAACTTTAGACAAGAGTGTCAGACATACAATGATTAATTATTAAGAACAATCAAGTCCCGAACACAAATGCTTCGAGAGGAGATGCAAAGAGGGAATGTGAAAATTGTAAAGTGAAGAACTTATCGAGATAGGAGAGAAAAGAATGATGGGTAAAAAGAAGACACAACCTCAGAGCTGTGCACATCAAAGCAGCAGCAGGTAAGAAAGCAGAGTGACAGCCAATCACTATTAAAAACTCCACCACTGAGCATCAAAGCTCAGCTATAACAGGAGTGAAACTCAAGATCTAACACACACACTCACTCATATTTAATAGGATGTGCAAATTACCTAAAGGCTAGACGCACACTGAGGAAACCATGCTGGGCAGGAAAGCTAAATAATGTGGGCAAGATAAGGGATGCAAAGGAGAACGAAGGACGCAAAATGAGGTAAAAGAAACATAAAGAGTGGGGGCAAAGATGTAGAAAAAGAGAGAGAGATGGACAGAAATATGAAATCAGAGGAGCGATTGGAGCCAGAGGAGGAGTTGAATGGTTTCTGACTCTTGAGAACAGTTGGCCTGTGGTCTAATATTTTGAATGGAATTACACATCATTTCACCTCAGTCAGATCTCATTAATTACGGCACAGCATCTGCCAACAGCATGCACATAAAGGGCAATCAAGAGCAGGCATTAATATTCAGCACGTGGTACTAATGTGGAAGGATTCAGTTTAGTTTCAAATGATTAATAAGGTGGAGACTAATGCATTTTAACAGCCTCTAATTAAAGTGTTTAAAAATAATACTTAAAAGTTTGGCTGCAGTTATTATTGTGCAAGAAATTCAGTGTTCTCATACTGAAAATATAGCATTATTGTATTATTCAAAGGTCGTGTTAAATGTCCAGTAGGGGTCACCACTGCTCTTCATCGGTTGTGTCAAATAATATACACATTATTAACATCCACTTATTCCCAGGTGTCTGGACTTTTACCTTTCTGGTCAGTGGTACTTCAATAGGCACAGGAACCAACTCTGCCAGTAGACAGCCATAGAAGGCTACCATGAACATCACCGGATCATTGTTAGGGAAAACAAGTGCAACCTGCAAAGGCAATTCCGTTGTCAGAGCAGTATCTTTAAAACTATACCCTTATATGTCTAAGTCTCTTTAAGAAACTATTTTTCAAGAGAGCAGCAAAGACAAGCTTATCATTATAAATCATCTCTCACCATCCCTAAAAAAAAGTTATAAACAACAAAATATCCAGAACAGGTTGTGTTAAAAAAATTATTCCATTGCATTTAAAACCAATCACGATGACAAAGTACTGTCCTCTGAAGTGCTTTTTCTGGTTTAAATAAAATACTAGGCTGAAAAATGCAAAAAGCATGAGATAAAACAAAAAAAAAAAATATATATATATATATTCAAATATCCTTTCGGAGCATTGGTCTCTTGACTTACTCTATCTCCAGGCATAAGCAGAGGCTCATTTCTGGTGCTTAGCTTGTTCAGAAGAGTGTAAGCCAGTTTTTGACTGCGGGTCCATAGTTTACCTAAAAAAGAAAATACAAATACTGAATCTAACCAGACAAACTCTAGAGAAACCATCATGCCCACAGCCCTTATAATGGACTAGAATTTAATAAAAATAAAATATATGAAAAACAGACACATCCTCTGTCACGTATCTACTGACCAAACACTAACTGTTAGTTCTTGGTCATCCATTGGTTGATACCTACCATAGGTGAGTGTGTAGACAGGCTTTCCTGCATTGTCGAGTGCAGTAAGACAGGGGCTCTTGGGTTGGGTGGTGCCCCACCGTTGTAAGGCTGCTGGCAAGGATGGAGGCCAGTTGGTGACCACCCCAAGAGGCTCTCCTTCCAAAGGGCTCATCTGCTGGCCTTCTGGTTTTGGCTGGTTGGGATCTGGCTGCTGAACTATATTTATGGGAACAAGAAAGGGAAATATTTCATTGAGAAAAATAGTGCAACAAAATGGAATTAGATCATATTTTGCTGTGTCACTTCAGAGTAAATTACATAGAAATCACAAGTTTGTGAATTAAACAAGTCTATTACCAGACGACATGAAAAATAAAGAGAGTGGAAATGATAAAGACAATGAGATGAGAGATGAAATGGAGACGGGTGTGAATATACTTCATTTAATATGATGCAGGAACTACATAGACTAATCATCCGTGCTGACATCAGGAGACCTTCCTCTCCTTCCTCATCCTCTGTCTCTGTGAACAGATGCTGCAAGAGCATAATACCTCCACATGGTACAGTTTGATTCAGTTCATTTGTGTTCATTTCATTATTCTCAAAATCAATCAGTATGGTTGTTTTTCCTGTTTAGTTTATGTATTCAGTTTAGTTGTAGGTGGATTTAAAATTTACTAAATAATGTTATTGTATTTGTATTTATAGGAATTGACAGGTCTTTATTTAGATTTAGTTTTTCAAGTATTGTGAAGAAAGCTTTGACGTACTATGGCAGGTGAAAAGGTAACATAAAAGACTCATTAAGGCCCATCAAGTCATTTTATTCTTTTACACAAACTTTCAACATTTTAACCAACATAAGAGACACTAGAGTGCAGACAATTTTATATGCAATTCTATTATGTTTAATATAGTCATGTTACTTTAATTTTTTACTTGAGTTAACAGAATTATTTTTTCCACTGCTATCTTTAGTCTTACATTTCCTTAACTATAATAACCATGTCCTAGCAGTGCCTTGCCTGCTCACCTTTCAGCTCTGTGTGTTTTTCTTCTCGCTCTGTGCGGACCACCGAAGTGTGCCGTGCCACAGACTGTGTGCCAAAGTCAGGGCTTTACAATTACCTGCTGATGCGTTACTATTCCTGCTGCTTTTTCATTTCCACAGTGTTTATTCAGCCTGGCAAAGTACCACCCAAAACCCATGACGGACCGATTGGAATGGAGGAAATGGTTGGACAGGGCTGGTTCACAATGTGTGTGTATGTTTCTGTACCAACTGTTTCCTAACCACTCCCATGGTCCACCTGGTGGTCTCAGCTCCACCAAGGGAGAAAATAACAACCACAGAACTAAAAGTGTGAGCTTGACTTCAAATAACCAATTCTAAGAGAGGGAAAACTACTGTAAAAGCTTAAAAATAAGAGAAATCTCAAAGCAAATTGGGCCTGTCATAGTCAGAGGAGCAGGTGTTTTTGTAATCTGTTCGGCGTTAAAGGTTCTAATTGGTATGCCGATCACGCCATAGGAGAGATGATACTTTTCCATGATTTATTGTTTTATTAGAAGCAATGCAATACTTTAAGCTTACCATCCAAAAGCTCCTCAAAATCATCAACAAAGAACTCTCGCAATGGTGGCCGCTTCGGTCTCTTCAGAGTGTTAAGGAGTTGTTGGATTTTGGAGGAGACACGACTGTTGACTGGAACACCTACACAATGAAAGTGGAGGGGATGAAAACGAAAAGGGTACACAGGGAAACATCGTGGAATAACAGAGATACAAAAAGGAAGACACACACGCAATAAAATGACATGGGGATGTTGAGAGATGGAATAGACCAATGGGGCAGGCGGCAGTTGAGAGAAACAAATGTAGGCATGGAGAGATTGATGAGGGAAGGAGGACAGAATGGGTGAGAAGAGGACAGATAAGAACAGGAGAGCGAGAAGGTCAGTGTGGTGTTACAATGAGAACACAGAGGACAACCAGTTTGTCAGTCACACTGCAGCGGAACACAAAACAGTGCACCTCCAGGTCCTCCACTGTCACCTGAAGGTCAAAGGTTATCTCCTTGCAGGCAGCGCAGTCATTATAATCAGCAGCAAAACTAATCATCTAAATAAGTCATAAAGAGAGGAGCCGCCTGCTGCCTAGCAACAAAGATGTCGAGAGAGCAACTAATTCACAGTTATGTCACAGAGAGTTTCACTCTGCTTCCACTTTTTATCTGTAGATGGTTAAAATCATACAGCTGTCATTTACACTCTTGGGGAGTCATAGCAGCTGCAAAACATTTTACATGTATGTTGAGGTTTTACAAGCACGGATATTTGTAAAGACAAGATCTGCAGCCAAGATGGAATACAAAGACAAGAATAGAAACAAGAGGCTGAAGAAAAAGGCAAGAGGTGATGAAGTTCGCAGTTTGGACTGGGACACGTGCAGACTACGATCATGCATCAGATATCTCTTCCTCTGGATGAATTCATACTTTGTTTGGGAGGGGGGGGGGGGGTCCGCGTCAGACATTCCAGACAGCCACGAGAGACTGGGGCCACAGCTGCATGCAGCTTGCCTGATCTATCTTACTATAATAAGCTTGGCTCAGACAGACTCAGCCCCCTCATGTAAAGACAGATGTACTGGGAGTGGATGTCTGGGGGTCAACGCAGCACCTGATGGACCAATTAGAAAGCCCCCGACACACTGAACACCATCTGAGGACTCTGAACCCCACCCACTCGACAGTCTTGATTGTGAATGTAACAGCCAAGTAGCTCAATGAATGCATTTGTGATTGTATCATTTACAGCATTAAAATAGTACAGAAAACACTGACTCAAATAAAAAAAGACAAACATCATAGAATTTCATTAAATAAGAAAATACAGATTATTTCACTTACTTAATCTTACTTATTAAAACATCAACTTTCTGGAAGAGTGAAACAAACTTCAATACTGTATTAAAAATTATTGTTAAAAATGTCTTACTTGATAAAAAAAAAAAAAAATCTGGGACATTCACTTAATATCTGACAGTCTACTTATCCCTACATATTTCCATAGTGACTATACTTCCCAAAAATCTTTTCCTATCCCACAAACACACTATAAATTATAATTATATTCTCCTTTTTCTATCAGTTGTTGGATAATTTAACTGACTGTTATCATGGTAACAAAAGTATCATTCCTAGTTTAGCCTTGTGGTAGGGTTGCTAAGTTTTTAGACTTAAAGATCCACTTTGGGATATTAAATGGCATGTAACAGTAAACCACAGCCATGAAAAAAATGCAAAAGGTCACCATTTAGATCCAGCGTTTGGTTTGTGAGATCTGGGCTATGGAAGTTTTATGTTCAGGTTGGATGCTGCCTGTGATAAAACAGGTTCTGCAAAAGGCAATTAAATCACCCTGTTGGCACAAATGGCCCATTCTAAGGTAACAATAACACAACAATTCTCCTCTTCAAACTCTATTAAAAGTGTAATTATGTGTATTATATTCCATTTCCTGACTCTTACACACTGGGCCTTTAAAATAAGACAGTGTTTAGCTTCAAGTGCAATCCCGAGCTTGGTATTCACACCTTTCACAAAGCTTGCCCCTGATGTTTTTCTGTTTTCTTCAGCCAACACATACTGTAAAGTCCTTTACCAAGCCTCATTTACACAGGCACAGCAGGATGTATGCTCCATCACAACACAAACAACATTAAAGTCACTTTGTAGCATGTTTTCTTCAGCTAGCTCTGTGTTATTATTAAATGGCAGCAGTGCTAGACGGCTGTCATCACAGAACCTACTGTGTGGCTACAGGCTAACAAGCTGGTGTCACCGAGTGCAGTGAGAAACATAAACTGACAACTCTCAGTGCCTGTCAGTGTGAGAGCATAAAGCAGTATATCACCATGCTGATTATTCACAAGCCGAAATGAATAGCTACATCTGTCGTGGAAGACTTCTGTGCACTATCAGCGTCATCAGTTAAGAGACTATTTAGGCTAGACGAGGCTTTCATATGCTAAACACACAACAGCCACATACTCAACAACACACACACAGAATAACAATGACTGTATATCATGACTGAATTCACTGTAGCTCTGCATATATTGTTAGACGACTCACTGCCATGCTTGACAGTGTAGACAATGGCCACAGACACACACAAACGTAAACACAAATGCACACGCAGCAGAGTGCACACATAGCAGACTGAGCAGAGTTGGAGGAACAGTTATAAATACCATCCATTAAACAGAGGGATCCTCCACCTCTCCACTCACTGCCTGGAGGAGAGACACATCAGGATGTCAATGAACGCAATCCTGCCAACTCCGAGTGTGAGTTTCAGCGTGAGAGAAAGTTTTATTTAGAAATGTGCCTGACAATTGGTATTGTACTCCAACAATACAAAAGAGGGATAGGGACAGGAAGTTCACCTTTTATTAGTTATGCCTTTAATTACTCTTCTGGGATTGAAACATATGGAAATCCACAAAAAGGGAATAACAATAAAACTGATAACATCTTTCCAAAAATAGTAGCCACTACTTTATATACCAAGAAGAAAATAGTCTGAGGAAGAGCATTGTGCTTAAAAAACATCCCACAAGTAAATAAAATCTTTCCGTGGGAGCTAGATTTGACGTGCAGAGTTATCTACTTGCTATTCGATTAGGTGTTTTTGACCCAATATTCTATTATACACTAGGATGTACATGTCTTCTTCATAATTTCCACCTAAATTAGGGTCCTGGCATTACTAAACAGTGACACCCATGACAACACATGCATTCTTAATGTCAGAAGATGGATAGCTGCTCATTAAAACACTAGACGTCACTTCAAACTTGGGCCGTCATGATCATTAACTTGTGGTTGATGATTAACTGTCATAGAAATAATTGCAATGAAATATTTATTCATGTAGCTCATTTTGCTGTTTACTGTTTAAGTGTTGCTTAACAACTACACAGATCAGAAGTACAGAAATACGTTTATATATCATATAATATTGGTTTTATATTCTAAGTATAAATGGTAGTTAGTGTTAATGATGCGTGCAGTTAAGCACTTCAACATGACGTGGGTGCAACAACATTCATGCTCACTGAAACAACATCAGGAGAATATAAAAGAGTGACAAATATTGATGAAGTATGCATTTTTGTTTCATCCAGCATGTGAATGGAGACAATTATTATACAGAGAATTAACTCCAATAACTGACTGAAATATTAACATGTTGACATTGCTTTTACAGGTGATCCACCTGGCTGTAACACGTAGGAATTCTTCTAAGGATTGATTGTGCTGAATTCCAACAGATACTGCATGGCGAATATTCTCTGATGCGCTGAATACATACAAAGAAAAAAGTACCCATTATATTTTTCTGAATCTGAACACTGTACACCCCTACCTAGCAACACGTTCAGCTAATAATAATTTATGGTTATTAGTAGGTGCTGTTGATGCTGTACAACTACAACTAGCTCCACTGTGGCTTCTATTACTGTCAGGTTAAGGTAGAGTGATGGTGGATTGGATATTTTTCTGAAAGGGAGAAGAGCCACTGTGTTACCATGGTAACACATGAGGGTCAGTCAGGAGCTACTGCCAGACCGACGAGCAGACTAAGTAGAAGACAGAGGGACAGACAGCAGGGGGAGAAAGGGGACGCGAGGTGACTGTTCCTACCAATGTGTGTGCGTTTGTGTGTACGAAACTCACCATCTGCGGTCTCCATGACGCTGGTGTGATGGTTGTAGCCACGGGAAACGCCTCGCACTGAGGCCACCTGGGGCCGCTCTGCATGCAGTGAGGACCGCTCCGACAGCCCTGTCACATCAGGGGGCGCTGAGTGGTTATCTGTGATGGGCGGGGTGCCGGGGGTTAAAAGGTCAAACACCAACGCCTATTTTAGGTGATCCCCAACTAAATGAAAAACTACTTTATGTTTTGGCAGCTATCTGATAGTAAAAACCATCTGTAGTGTTGGCCCTGTACCCGAACTAGCACATATAATATTGATTTTATGTTTTATGTCTGTTTTAACTATCTACTAGATTAAAGACTGACTATTACATTAAGATAGTCTCCTTCTTTGGTGGACCTAACTCTGAAGAAATGTTTTACATTAGTATTACATTTTAGCGATATTACCAAATAAAATTTTGCAAGATGGAAGCAAAATACACCTGACATATAATATCAAGTTGTTGTGTTTTTCTAGACAAACTAATTTGTCTACATTTTATTATACAATGTAAAACTTAAATGTAAATGTGTTAGATTTCAGAAATTCACAGGATTAATACAAACAAATGTTATGAAACCACTGAGTCCTTAGAACTACAGCAGTCAAACTATACTACAATAGTACATTGCATCCAATTGTAACGTGTTTAATATTATGTTTCCTAGATTTATCATCTATGCAGTTGACAGAGTAGAGCATGTTAATGTTGTGTAACAAGTACACAACACAAATTCATTACTCCATGCAGATTTTGGTCATGCTTGTCTGCTAATTAAATGTCGAGTGACGGCCTCCTCGTTGCCTATTGCTATTGTGAGTGGCAGATACAGAATCAGTTTGAGATACAGGGTGATATGGGAGATTTATTTACAGCTCCATTCAGCACCAGTCACTGCCGCTATTTTAAGACAGCAAACTTGAGGGAAGATGAGCTGGACAGCTCCATCCTAATAGGATATAGCTCTGCCGGCGACATATACAGACATACATACACGCAGACATACAAGCAAGGCACTGTCTCACTTTACCGCTGCGGAAAGTCGGGTGAAGATAAATTCGCTGAATCTTATTAACTAGCTTCTGACACTGGCATGGAAACATGGAACAAGCAGCTTTCACAGCCAAGTTGCTTTAAGCTCATGTATTCATGTGACTGAATGACAGTGAGATGGCAGACGGAGATGACTAATTAGAGAGATGTGAATTAAAACCCTGTCGCTTGGTCTCTTTGTCTTTCATTATTACATGTTCTGGAGGGAGATAAGGCCTCAGCAGGCAGATATGTGTAGGGAACCGCTGCCTGTCTGCTACTGAGCGACAATCTAAGCAACAGAATAAAGGTTCAAATGTCAACTCATATGACAAAATATCTGTCTTACTAACAATAATAGGACACAACAACCTTGTTCTGAAATGAGCGGATGTGAGACACAAAAAGAGCCTGTGAAGATGATCAGGTGCATGTCCTGATATGGCGGGATAAAAACTAAATGGGTATTCCAGGGGGCTTGGCTAGTAAAAGAATTGTAAATGTCATTTTATCATAATTTTAAATATCTAAAACCGTCTTGCTCAGTATGAACATGTTAATGTCAACCATTCACTTTTGGGTTAACTAGATGTAAATAGGTACCTAAGCAACTTGTGGTGTTTGATTGATAGTGTGTCAGACCGCATGTGTGTCACTGACCTAGCTGGGTGTGTGCCATAAGGTCGGCCAGTGCAGTAGCTGTGGCGTTGGCGTTGAGGGCTGCATGGGCAGTGGTGTTGGTGGTGGTGACGGATCTCCCTCCGGGGTGGGATGAGGTGGATGACGCGGAGGATGAGGTGGACGAGCCCTGGATGACACGGTTAAACCAGTGCTCAACGGCCGGATGGCCATGGCCCTGGTAGGGCGTGGAGGTTGCCAGGCGTCCTTGACGGCGCAGCGAGCCCTCATCTTCTGACGCTGAGGAGGTGTCTGCGTTTGACAGGTTAAGACAGGGCAGCGTCATAAAAGTGAACAAGAACACGAGTCGACAGAAACAAAACAATGGAAGACTTCTGCGGGATCTAAATGATGTACTGAGGATAAATTGTTTGGCTTATAGATACTGAATAGAGTACATATAAGCAGGTGAGATGACAAAATGATTATAATGGAGATGGAAGCTTAGAAATCTGTGGGATGCTTGTGTTCTCTATAATATAAATATATTTTAACATAAATAGGGTTAAAAGACAAGTCGAATGCAACTGCTCTGCAAATAATGTAGACCCAACACTGTGTGGCATACTTTCACAAAAGACAAAACCAAAATAGTAAGCGCAATTTTGGCTCTATAAGAAGGTACGGGTTTATTTGCATGTTCTTAAATGTGGAATGTAACTTAAAAAATCCACATAATACAACAAATAAAGAGAAAGTTTTATATTTAGCATTTACGTATTGTATGTGTATTGTGTGCACTGCAAGGGAACTTTCAAACGGGCTAATTAATAATTCTGTTTCTATATCTTAAATGACAATAGCTTTTAAATAGCTAGAACAGGCAATAACATCAGGTACATATTTACAGTTTATATATAAACTACATACAAATAAATATATCCTCTCAAACGTTGCCAATGAGAGCAGTTGGTCTGAGCAAAAATAGCTCAAACAGGCACAACTTCAAAGTGAGGTGAGAATCATTCACAATGAACACATTCCACTTCATCTGCCAGAAATGTCTGGTCTTCCAACAGAACCACTGAAGTCACGGAAGAGCGGACAGGCCTATCTAAAATTTGCATTCTGTGGAGACGAGTCAGTGACAGAGCATTGGAGGAAATGAAATATACAAGTTATGAAAGACAATTCAATTCACCACAAAAGTTGCTCTAGGCCCTGGTATCAGGCGTTAATGAAGTAAACAGTGGGACCTGTTCTGGAGCCTGATAGAAAAGGGAAACATTCAGCACATGTCTCTGAAGAATATAATAAAGTCTCAGAGCTATACAAAGTAGAAAAACTACCCCAGGCCTACGAGATGAGAATTAATACTACGAGTGTGTATAGTTGAATCAGCACATGCCTGATGGATGCTGTGTATGTGATAGTTCATCAGCTGAATGGCTATTAAAATCACTTTTACCCACCTCGAGCTTTCTCACGGCCTTGCAGAGACTGGAGGAGGGAGGCTGGAGGAGGCTTGATTATAACAAGCTAAAAATTTAACAACTCTACAACCAGCTCACTCATGGGAGTTATCTCATATTTATGATTCTGTTTGTTATTCTAACTCTCTCCACTCTATCTCAGTAACCTCGACACAGTTACACAGGGGGAAGAGAGGGTCAGGGAAGAAATACAAAGTAGAAATAGAGAAAGACAGAAAGAATGGCTAATAATTTAAAATTTTTATTACAAAAACAAAGTTCCGAAAGTACAGATATGATCACGGTGGATGAGCAGAAAGAGGGGATTAGAAGGTAGTGAGGGATATAAAGAATAGGAAAACTAAAAACGGACGACAATATATAAGTGTTTACCAATTCAAGTACTGCTACTATTGCCATGTCTATCTTATATTATAGGGATTATAGTATCTTGTATGTTCACTGATGGGTGGGTCTGTAAACCATACCTACAAAGCTTCCTTGTGTAGCTCCTACTAGATCACTGAAAATGACTTAAAACAACCATGAAGACACCCTCCTCTCCTCTCGTTCAAACACCAGTGTCTGAGCTCTTAATCCGGTTACTTGCCCCACCGCTGTGTCCTTCCTCTTTACCCAAGACATGAAGCTTAAAGACCCCCCACCAATTAACTCTTACACCAACGCAAACGCCACTGCACTTTCATTGGGACTGGAAACTGTTCTGTCATCAAATCTGGCACAGCTATTGATCTAACTGATATAAAGATGAAATACTTTAATGTGAACACATTTCAGCACACTTGGCAACTAGCACAAAGATCCTCTGGGGCCTCGAATTCTCTACTAGCATACACCACACAACAGAGTGCAAAAAATCAGAACAAATTGTTATAAAAGCAGGCAAAAGGTCAACATCTTGAGACTATGTTAAAAATCTGATTATGCATTCATTACGCAACTCATGTGGGATGATGGCCTGGGAGCTCAACGGTGAGAACAGACTCCTTTATAGTCACAAAGAATAGCCACATTCATGAAGTGCACATTTCTTTCCAGTAGCAAATGCTTGGCAGCATCTTGAATCACTGGACACAACATTGTGTCAGCATCCAGCACTAATATTCACAGGAGCATTACCGTGGACAGAGGACTCACCTGGTGGGGTGCACGCCTCAACAGAGGACTGAACTAACACAGATCGTCTCTTGGAGGGCATAGGCATCTTCCTCTCTTTATACTTTGCCAAAGCTGCTTGGACGGCTTCTGTGTGCAAATCTAAGAGAACAAATCAACAGTGTTAGCTAAAGCCTAAAAGAATTGAATGATGCATTTCAAATCCTTAGACAGCATGGGCACGTGGTTACCGGATCTGAAGCGTTCATCCCGGGTGTTGGCAGCCCGAGACTTGTTGTGTTTGGTACCTGGGAGTACAACTTGGGAGGAGGCCTGGATCCTGTTGTCAATTTGTAGTGAAGGATCTACACCTGCAGACATAACACAATAGAATGTTAATTATAAAACATGGCCTGGACACAGAGCAACTATTCGGAATAACTGTTCAACCCGATCACGTATCCACAAGCTTTATGTTAATCCTTACTTAGACTGCTTTCTTCTAATAAAGTAGCTTGGAGTTGAGAAAGTATTCACTTTAATTAATCCAGCCTCTTTAGCAGCTTTCCGACTGCCTTCCAGCTTTCCAAGGGAAGCAAATGCAAATTACAAAGACATAACAGAAAGGAGGCGATTAAGCACCATGAATGTCAAAAAGACAACATCTTTCTAACTACAGCATTCCAAAATTATCAAACTCTCAACCTCATCAAGCTCCCTATGTTCTGCATGACGGAGGCGATGATTCATCCTTGAGCTTATGCAATTCTCATTTCAGCTTCATTAAGTAGCTAGTGGCTGGCATTTGAGGGAAAACCCAGGACTAATGCCTGGAGGAAGGTCAGAGTTCTGACTCCATTAGTAGTCTTGCAACAATTGGCTTCATTTCCTCCTGAGTTGCTCTCATCCTGATGTATTTGAAATATGTAGGGAGGCTAAGCGAATATGAGATACTTAAGGAATCACTTTGACCAGACATAACATGAATGTAATTTTATACTACATCACAAGTTTAACTCAGATTACCCTAATGACTCATTATTAATTAATAGTCGACCACATTTTGTTATGTAAAGTTCTGCATGTAATGCACACATAAATAATGCAGTATGAAGAAATCAGCTGAAGAAAGAGATCATGCATCACAAGCTTGTATTTCAATGTTATAAGGTTATTCTAGGCAAAGTGGAAAAAAACAGCATTAAACTGTCTGTCCTGTAATTCAGAAATACATCCAACATCTTTAGAAAGTTTCTATTTCTGAGAAAATGACAGATATAGGATGCCTCTGTGGTCCTGTAGTTTGGTCTCAATAAATAAAAAATAAAACTACATTTTTCCACTCCTTCCTGCTAATTTAACTTCAGCAAACAACTGCATTATAAATAATACATGACACTTCTGTGATTAAAGTACTAAAGCTCCTGTAGAGAGCACAGCGTGAGTCTCCAATCTCTCCTTTACCAATAACTTAGTCCTTTAGGGAGAACATAGAGGTAAAATAAAACACAATGTTTGAATTGTCTGACTTGCTGACCGTGCATATGCTGATGAGGTGGTTCTTAGATTCCTAACATTAAACAATGGAAAACAGTGCAGTGCAGAGAATGGAATGGTTTTAAATCCAACATGTCAGCTCCCTGTATTTTAAGATAGCAAAGATTACACACTTTCTGATTAGGTCTGTGTTGCAGTGATTTTACAACATGTAGGACCAGTTCAATCTACATATTTCAACCTAACGCCAGGAAATCATTACTGATATTCCAACAGTAAAGTAGTTCCTATAGTTAAATTTAAGTGGTCCATGTAATGGAGGACCACTGTTGGATTGAGAGATACTTTACCAAGTTACGTTAAAATGAAGGCTGAAAGTTTCACATCATTTGAGATCAATAATTACAATGATAAAAGTCAAATGGTTGTTTCTTTCGGGATCAAAAGCTGATTTTTGGACCCGGTTTAAATTTAAAGGACAGTGGTTTTGAACTACTCTTTATGGTCAGGATGTGAGTAAAACTTGCCAAGAAGCAGAGGAAAGTTTGAGGTAAACAATTCAAAACAACTTTCCTTAAGTATTTTTTAAACATCAAAACTACAATTCACTTAAAGCTTTTTACATATTTTACTTGACAGTGTCAGAAATAAACCCAAAAAGTAAAATAAACAGCAAAAATAACAACTTTCAGAATCTAAAATTATACTGTGATTGTATTATTATTGTTTTATCATTCATTCCTGGTTAAAATAAAATATAATGTTGGTTGAGATAAAGTGTGACTGAAATGTCATCCCCAAAAAACACTGTACAAACATTAGAACTGACCAGCCAAACACACCCCTCAGTGCTCCCTGGGTCAAAAACCTCCTGACCCTATATCTGGGGACAGACACTGTGGATGCACATGTCACGCACATGTCACAGTCATTTCATGAGCATGAACAGGCAGCAATAGCATAATGTGGACCAGTCCAAACACACTTGTGTTTTTACCATTATTGTGCCACTGCTGTGCATAATCACCAGATATTTTTGGTGCACATATCAATTATCCATTAAAACAGCTTATCCCACTGTTAAACTAATCATTTTATTTGAGTATGACATAAAGATGACCTATCCAGAAATGTGTACTAGAATAGATAGCACATCTCAAAAACATCTACTGCCAGGACGTAGGACTCTATGTTTCCTCTGATATGGGTGCTTCTATGAAACTAGGTTCATTTTGGTATCTGGAACTTTGCCACCTTTTTTAGACCCAATAATAAGAGAGAAATTTAGACATATTCCCCCCAGGAAACACCTAATGATGGCCTCAGAGAAATGCAAAAAAGAAAAATTACACTCTTGCTCTGAGCCATCCCCAAATTAATTAATTTTTAATAAAATATTGGGGCCAAAAATAGGACCAAAATTGGGACAGGACAAGCGACCTAGGTGTCAGTGCATGTTATCTGGAAAACATGGCTTGAAATAGTCTTATATACCATTATAAAAATAAATAAAATAAATTTGAGGATCCCAATTGTTTTTCTAATCCAGACATGTAGGTTTTTCATGAATCAATAGTCTCATTCCAGGTTTTGTGTGTAACCCATCCTGTCTACTCGTGTCACATTTGGAATCTGCCCATTTAAATACAAATAAATGTGATTTTGCAACAGCTGTAATTTTTAAGAAACACTCTGCCTTGCAAAATTAGTTCAATTCCCAAAATGTACCTATGAGAGAATAACAAGGTAATATTAAAAAAATAGCAGCTCATAATTTTCATGTCTTTTTTACTGTATTACACGCAGATTTTTGTATAAAAAGGTGTTCTATCTGAAAAATAGTGTCTCTCTTATCTCAGTAAATTATTATTTTTAGAGTAGGCCCAAAGTGCTTTCAAACTTGCTTCATAACATTAGTCTACATCATGTTTGAATTTTTAGCCCCTCTGTCCTGTTTTTAGGGGCCAGTTTCATAGAAGTAACCATATTGCAATCTCCTTGTGTCTGCCTTCACGAGTGGGCATATTGAGAAAATCTTTTAGGGACACAATCTTACCGGCCCACATTAAGCCAACTACTGTAGATCCAACACCTAGCTGGCTGACCAGTCAGACAGCCATAAGCCCGCTCAGCTTTTTAGCTGCAGCTTAGGAGGGGATCAGTGAGCACTACAGTCAGCAACTCTCAGACATCATCAGCAGAAGCAGCAGCAGCACATGCAGCAATACTCGACAACATTTATATGCACTTCTAGTTAATTTATTTGATAATATATGCATGTACTTATTATACAATCTTATGAATATTCAATGTGGACTGAGGACATTTAAGGACACACAATGCATCAGTCTGCTTCACAAACCAGCCTCCCCTGAGCAGGGATGGACACATCACTGTATACTGGCCCCCTATATCACTCCGACAACTCATTCACTGCACAGCCTTTCCGTCCCAGAGGATACAGGTCTATAAAACAAGCCAGGACACCAGACCCGGTTGCTGGGCAGAGCACACTTTAGAGACAGTGTAGGCTGAGCCAATCAGAGGCATGCTCCAGCACAGCGAATGTTGTTATTGGTTCAGAGAATGCCCTGATGAATTTTTAGTACCTGTCTGAAAGCCAGCACGTGTTTTGTATCATTTCATAGAGAGTAAGAAAAAGCTTGCTAATGATTTGCATCAAGTCCACAGTTGCATTTTTGAATCAGGTCACAAAACACTAATGATGTGGAGTATTATTTCTTGTGTTTAATATTACGTAACTAGTGATAGAACCCCTATCACAGCATCATATTTCAAGGTCAAAACATCAAACCTACAGAGATTAAAAAGACCTGTTAAGAAAGAACAGAGCACACTGTATACTTCATTTATTACTGAATACACATATTTCTCCATACGGCTTCATTTGTTGTTGACATACCCACATTCACGTGCCATAAACATGACCAACATCATTTAAGCACAGCATTCTGCTTACTGATAATACAGCTGCCACAGATTAGAAAGATCTTAACCCTCAAAGCTTACAGTAAAGTTTGTACACCGGAAAATAAAATGTCTTTGTGTCTACAGCATTACAACTGTACCACCTATAATAACAGTGAAATATAAAGTGGTAAAACACCTAGAGGAATTCTTTATGGAGCTCAAAGCCTAAAGTTTGTTGTTCTATTTCTGTTCTGCAGCTGTTTAATCAACACTGATACATATGTCCTGCTGGATGCATCTGTCAGTAAGTTTAAACACATCTATTCATCTTGATAGAAGCATGTGTCGCATCTAAAGAATCTCACCCACTGCTGATACACCCAGAGCTGCGTATATATCACATCCCTGACTAAATTAATCTAACAATGAAAGAAAACAATTAATGTCATGAAAACAATTGATGTCACAGAAAGCCATAAATTCATAATAACAAATGAGAAGGGAGGGAGAGGCAGAGAGAGATGGAAGGAGAACAAAAGAGGAAAAAAAGAAGATGATCCACCCGAGCTAAATAACAGGCCTAACTCTAGCGGAAAGCTTCAAGCGAGCAACCCACACCAGACTCAAGTTTCCACCGAGGCTTCGTGATCTGATTGAACGCCAAACCAAAGACTGCTATGGACCCTGGTCAGAGAACGAAGCAGCATGAAGCCTGCAGACAGCGGCTCCTGTCTGGGATTTACCACAAACCAGTTTAACCTTACAGTCTCCCTAAAGCAGTTGTGACAGCACAACTGGGGCTTCAAATATGACAGATAGTGAATATTAATGCACTCAACTATAGACTATAAGATGACATGACTTATAGAATAAACACGTAGTGGGACAAATTCACATCTTCCACCTGCTGGCTCACACAGGATGGCAAACACCAAATAACACACAACGGCAAAGAAGAAATAGACTTCAACTCCTAAAAGTATTCTGTAACCAAGGAATATATACACACGAAAATCAGACACATCATCTTTCACTGTACTTTTAATTCTAATTTCTTAAAAAAATGTATTATCCCTATAGTGTTTTCCTCCCTTAGATAGTTCACATCTAATTTCGCTTGGCTCGTACATTGATATACAGTGCGTGTGACACAAGGTTTCAGCATCATTAAGAGTCCAGGACCACAGTTCAAGTCTAAACCGAAGGGGACAAGGACACTAACAGGGAAAGAGCTAACCTTGTTATTACTTATGTGTCACTGTATGTCACAGTCCTCTCTGACACCTTTATGACTATGCACAGGCTGGCATCCTGTCTTGTCTTTTTACTTTTCCCTCTAAGAAGCTACACGAATTAAGTGAGTTTAAAATATATATATATATGTGCTGTAAGGAAACTGTTACGATTAACATTAAATTCAGCACTTTCTCAATCTGCTCTCGGAAGGACAGCATGCTAACAGTCATCACTGCTAAACGCTGCTCTGAACTGTAGGTTTTCTGCAGGCCCACGTGTCTTACCTTGGATCTGTGGGATGTACGGTGCCAACAGCTTGCCTCTTTTCTTCTCATAGCCCTTCTGAGTGATGTCCCCTGTACAGACAGAGACAGAAGAATACAGAGGAACAGACAGACAGGGAAAAGGAGGGGGGAAGAGAGAGATGAGTCATTAGCTCAGCGGTGCCTTGGTTTGTGTGTGTGTGTGTTCCATGCACACAAGTGCCTCGGGATCACACTGCCAGACTGGTTACACTGGCACCACGAGGCACTGGAGGAGAGTTGGGGTGGCGGATAACCAGCTCTCACCTGCTGCATGTCTCACAGGAAGTGACATTGCATTTGTTAGACTACAAAAACACATTTTACAGAAATATAGGGAGGAAATGTTTTTTTTTTTTTTCTGTAGAGTACTGTACAAAAGTATTAGGCCAGAATTAGGTTTTAGGTTGTTGTAATAGAGTTATAATTACCACAGATATGCAGTTCTCAGTCTATGCATTAAGGTACCACCACGGTAGATGGGAAATACTAACAGCACTAATAACAAAGGTTCAAGGAAAAACAGCCTCTATAAACCAAAGTGGTAGTATTTATAGGATGAGCTCCCTTTGTACTTAACATGTCTTTGACCCTTTTGTTCAGACAATATGAAATTTATGGCATGGATTTACTGTTTTCTTCCAGGATGTTTGTATCTGTTTGTGATGCTTCTTGTCAGGGGATCAGGGGTCACAATAAATATGCATATTTCCTGTATTGTCTTGTTGTATCTGACGAAAAAAGAATGAGAATTACATGTAAGCTCTGCAAAACCCTGCAAAAACAACAAAGCTAAAGGTGGCCTGAAGATTTTTAGCAAAGTATTGTATGAAAGAAGGATTAGATGTGGTGAAAAAGGGACATTTTACACATTCTTTGTCTGGTAGGCCTGGAACATTTTTAACAGAAGTAACATTTTTAAATCATCATACCACCTAAACACATTGTAATCGTATGCATTGTCATCGTAATTATCATAGTATAGATCGGGTACTTTACACTTTCATAGTCCTATTGTAAGTGTTCATTGTTACTCCCTTCTTGCTCGAGGAGCTGCAGAGCATCAAGTTTAATAACCCAGAAATACAGTACGCTGCACTTTATTTCAAGCTAAACTGACTAAGCAAGTCCTATTGCTCTCTGGCTTTATGAAGAAAGGAACACCACATCCTAAAACCTCATTAAAACTGATCACTACTGAATGGCATTATGAAAATTCCAATAATGTCCATGTGGGATCTGGGAAAAGACAGAAAAGTAGGTCACAGTTTTGACTGCTTTGGCTGCTTGTGGTGACTGTTTCTGCATATCGAACCCTGCTGTGTGTGTGTATGTGTGTGTGTGTGTGTGTTTGTGTGTGTCAGGCTGAGGCGTATGGGAAGGAGCATCTTTTTGTTGCAGACAAATGA
>JAPSES010000019.1:9513667-9525612 GCA_029822895.1 Maxillicosta whitleyi | reverse complement strand
TGTGTGTGTGTGTGTGTGTTTGTGTGTGTCAGGCTGAGGCGTATGGGAAGGAGCATCTTTTTGTTGCAGACAAATGACGTCTTAATGTATCCATTTCTTTCACCTTCATCACTCAAACCATGAATATATACATAACTATGCTCCTACATATGACCTCTAACAAACCCTGCAACAAAAATAACTTAAAAACAAGACCCTGGTGGAAAATATGTCCATCAAACACACACAGGCTGCAAAGAGTGTCAGTGTCAAAGAGTCACTTGATGTGACATATTCATTGTTTTGGCAGGAAGCTGGAAATGCACACAAAAGTCAACACAGCATATAAATGGTCAGATTTTCCACTGGGTGTTAACAAGTGAGACTTATGAATATGGATCACACTGAGTCCTTTATATTAATCTCTATAGGCTCTCAGTGGGGGTCATTTAGATAGGGGTCAAGTGGAATTATAATGGACATAATGACTAAATTCCTCACAGTGTGATCTTCTTTCTTCATCCAAATTTTGTGATTCCTTTCTTGCTCTCTATCTCTGTCTAGAGCAAGGGTGTCAAATTAACTTTAGTGCGGGGGCCAAACACAGCCCAATTTGATCCCAAGCAGGCTGGACCAGTAAAATAATAGAATAATAACTTCTAAATAATTCCAATTCTAATTCCAAATTTTTGGTTTTGTTTTAGCAAAAATATAAAATGAAATTAGGAAAATGTTTACATTTCCAAACTATCATTTCACAAAAATTGGAATAATCTGAACAACCGTGAGCATCCTGAGATGCAATTTTAACACTATTATACCTAAAGTTATAATTTATATGCATTGTAGCCTAGATCTCAGTGGCACAAAGGCACAAAACATTTAGTAACAGGCAAAATATTGTTAAAACTTTGGAGTTGTCATTGTCTATAGCTTATTATGTTGTTATTATACTGGTCTAACCCACTTGTGAGCCGTATGTGGCTTCTTGACTAAAATGACACCCTTGACTGCTAACGTCATCAGTTAAAGTATGTCGATGTGTATTTGATGCCCCTGCTTTAGTAAATCGCAATAACAATGCAGTTGAATACTTAGATTTTTCCAGTCAGCTCATTCCACTGCCCTTTGCATTAGTTTTTGAGTTATTTGCTGATTTTCAGGTCCAAATGTTTGCCTTTTCCATACTCGTTCTCTACTTTTGAAGCTATTTTAGCACAACAGCATGCTAGTGTGAAGGCAGGTGTTGCTGGTCACACTGTTTGCAGCACTGCCCGCTGGTCCTGAGTCACCAGTAACAGCTGAATGCCCGTACTGTTAGATGTCCAGGGGAGATGGAGGCTAGCAACAATACAGCGCTGTCCACAGGCCGGACTGGCTGACCTGACACTGACTCTTTCTGGTGATAAGTGTCTGTGTTTGTGAGCGTGTACATCAGTATATGTTTGCGTGGATGGCAAAGTGTCTGAGTGTGAGCACCACAGCAGCCGACCGGACTGACAACCACACAATAGAGGGCTATTCTATGCAGCCGCTCCAAATTCTAGCTAGCAGCTTCTGTGGCCAAGCGGCCCCTAGCACATACTGATCCATCAACTTATGTCTCAGTGAAGCTAATCTTTTCATCTGAGAACAAACAGCTTAGTCATGAAATATGGAGGAATGGACTAAATTATTTAATAGTTAACAACGATCCTTTTCCCGAATATCCAAAAGCAAAACAATGAAGTCTGAGGCACAAAGGACCATAATATTTTTGTTTGTGTATGTATTAACAGGTGTATTTGTTTATACTTAAATAGGTGTCTGCAGTTTTATGCATTCCCTCTCTGTTTGAGTGCCTCCATAAGGGAAAATGGGTGGATTCAAAGGTCAATATGTGTCCTGCCGCCTGGGGAATAAAGGGTGGAGAGGGTATGAGATGCAGGGAAATTCAAAGTGGGTGGAGGGAGGTTTAATTAGATCTCTGTCAAATAACAAATTCACTGGGGTTGAACTGTACCTTACGCCATATGTATAGAAATTAGAATTGACCTGCTTCACCCTGAGTTGGGATAAAGTGGTAAATCTCCAAATGAGCACTTGGGAGGAGAAGGTAATAGGAGAGGAAGGAAATGAAAACTCCGAGTGAAAGTGTCAGAGAGGAATGATGGAGAGCACATGAGTGAGAGGAGGAGTTTTTATGTTGTGATGTTTAGAATAACATTATCAGGGTCTCCTCTACTCTACCTTCATCCCTCTGCTCTAACATATCCACCTCTATCTCCATCCTTGAGGCTTCACAGTCAGGACTACAGTCATCTTTTATCCTCTAAAGGCTCTCACCTTTTTGTTACCTCATTTCTTGATGAGAAAAACAAAAAATAAACAAAATCCCGGGATATGTCTAATATCCACCTACATGTTTTCCCCTATATCTGAAAAGCTCTGACATTGTGGCAAGTGTTTATAAGCCAAATTAACATAAAAAAGGTGGTTATGGGAATTTAAAATGAATGTAAAGCAGCAGTGTGTACAGACAGATGGATGGGTGGCTTGACCTTAAAGAAAGGCAAAACAAAAGAGATGAACTGTAAATCAATTTATCAGTGTATTTTAAGAGGTGAATACAATTTTGGCTATGATAGCTTTCAGTCTTGCCAGTTTTCCTTCACTAACATGGTTAAGATAACAGTCCAACACAGCAACCATTCATCTAAACTGACAAATGCCATTTTCCACAGTCTAGAGGCATTTTTTTTTTGGCACATCATCTAGTGTTGTTACAGTAAACATTGCTCTCAGCCGGCCTTGAATCCACTTTAAAAGAGACACAGTCAATCTTGCGACACTGTGAACAGTGACAGCAAAAAGCCGCTGTCCTCTGCTTTGTCTTATTGATCATAATTGACTGATGTCTATTGAGTGTTATTGACTGATGACTATTGAGTGGAGCTGTTCTTCCAATATGGACCATTAGAGAATTACCTTCCATCTTCCCAGATAGACCTCTCCAATCAGGAGGGAAAGAGTGAAACACAGCACATTCCTCTACAAGCCAGCATAAGCATATTAAGGATAGATAATGAAGCTTCAAATGGAGATGTGAAGACCGGTTAATGCAAACTAGAAGTAGAATATGAACTGCACATTCACATCCACACACAAACACAGAGTTGGTCCCTTTTTTGTAGATGCACAAAGTGAGACTGAGTAGTCAGATCCTGTCATAAACCATTTGTTTCTCACTATCTTACATCCACACACATGTATAGACAATCCTAACAGAAATGAGAGCAGTACAGAGTCCTACATATATTTTTGCATACCTGTGCTGTGTTTAATCAGTATCAAAAAGAATGTGTCAACTGTTTTTTTTTTTCTAAAAATAATCATTGTCAATGTATTTACCATTCAAGCACCACAAAAGAACCCAAGCCCTTCATGTGTGCTAAACTGCCACCATCTTTTCATTTCAGAGAGTTAGCCACATCCCCCCCTAATGTCAGTTCCTTTGCCAGGTTGACCCACAATGTGCCAATACTGCTGCCAAGACAGTAACCTAGCCGTCTGCCCATCAGCCACAGAAAAGCCTGACTAAATATGTAGGCATTGCTGCATCTGCAGTCTTGATTTTTAGTCCAAGCAAAAAAACACATTTACTTGTCATTAGAATTATCTGTCTGGTATAAAAATGTCAGTTTTTGCACATGTGTTGACAGATATTGTAGGTTTTTTTAGTAGGAAATATGTGAGGGCAAAGCTTTTCCTAGTTTGTGTTTTGATGAATGCAAGAAATATACCTGCTGGATGCAAATGGCTAATGAAAGAACCAGATCACACCACCTACTGCAAAAGAAATAAACTAAAAAAAGCTGCAGAAAAAAAGTAGAGTATGCCATATTTTAACAGACAGAATCACTCACATGTAAAAGCCAGAGGAGCAAGCACAGCAGCGATGAGGCATCTTCAGCATAGACAGAGGAAGAGAGAGGATGATGCACGGATGGTGGGAGGGATGGAGGAAGAAGTGGAAGAGCACAGGTACCTGGGTCAACACAGGCTAACAAGCTAACTTGCTAACAGGCAAACTCCTGGAAGTCCTGCTGTTATAAGTCAGGCACTTCAGCATCCTTTGTTTCCTTTCAGAGTGAAAGCAGGAGAATGAACGATCCCCATCTCTCTCGTCTTCCCTTCCCATCGGTCCCCTCCCTGTTGCCCCAGACTCCCACCCTTTCAGTCGGCTGCCGCTGCCACCCCCTCCTTCTCCCTACCTCCCTCTTCCTCTCACATACACACTCTTTCCATCCCTCTATCCCTCCCTCGCTCTCTCTCCTGCCAGCTAAGGTCTTCACACAAAGCCGAGCTAGGCTCCAGGATTAGGGTGTCAAAGCAGACCCCTGCCCCCCACCTTCCCACATATCAGTCTCACACATACACACACACAGCGAATGAAATGTCTGTGTTAGCATGTTACAACGGGTTTATGCAGGTCAAATTACAGAATAAGCAAACCTTGTCTCACCGTCAAGACAAGGCATTTACACTGATACATGCTACTGCAGCAGTAATTGACCCTATTACGAGAAAGAGGTCATAGAGTAAACATAAAGACATATTTAGACTATTACTTGATGGTGAGTGTAACCTGTACAACTGCAGCAAAGCTCTCTGGAATCTTACCTGTGTTTAGTCTTTCACTCATAATAGATGAATAATTTACTGAGCTACGCTTACAACAATATTTTATATTATATACTATATACTATATTTTCAAGTAAACCTCAGTTTAGTCTGGTTGGAGATGGAGCCCTACAGCAGTCCCAAGAGGCATTCAACCCCCCTGTGTACATGTGTGTATTTTATTTTTGAAATTAGAGGCCTATTCACCCCATGGCAGTAAGTATCAATGAATGGATGCATGTAATTAGGTTTAATTATTGCTTGCTGCTATCACACACCAGCAATTGCTCACACACATTATTAGCTCATCTGCTGTTTCTCACATACAGAGACACATACATGATCTACTATTGAATAAAATCTGTGCATGGTAATGTAGACTAACAACAGCTGGCGTATGTAATAAGAAATTTCATGAAACATAAAAAGCCTGTGTAATATTTAACTGCATTATAGGTTTTGTAATATTTCATGTGACACCATAAATATACAGTGATATATTGACAGTGTCAGGTACAGTGTCTGACTGCACATATTTTTTCCATCCCATGTGCATATTCACATAGTCTGAAATGTTTTCTTCAATGCACATGTCAGACACTCAAAGGAATTACAGCTTTCATTCACTTGTTTTGTGGTTTGATTCCAGCTAAAAAGTTTTTTGTAACTGTGTGCAGCTTAGCCAAGCAAAGCTGTACTGTACCTTTCAGTCAAAGAAAACTCTTGTAACCTCAAGGCTTTTGTCAAAAAAAAAAAAAAAAAAAGACTAAAGATGTGTTCTTTTGCACAGCTTGAGTCATACAGAATGACATGAATACACAGTGTAGGGTCATTTATGTGACACACTTCCTACTGGAAGGTTAAAGACACAGGAAAAAGGGTAAGTGGTGCAGAAAAGAGGGGTTGATTGAAGATGACAAGGAGGCTGACATTGAGAGCCAGCTGGAGAAATGGATGAGGTGGGGCCAACTGGAGGAGGCTTTAGGGAGAGTTTAGAGACAGACCGGGGGGGTGGGGGGGAGAGGAGAGCAAAGAGAAAAAAAAAGAAAGAAAAGGATAAGGAATAAAGGAGGATATGATTAAAAGGTAATGACTTCCTCTTCCTTTCACTACACACACACATGTTCACACAATCCCAAAGCGTCTGGGCGTCTCATAGTCTCCATCCATCAGTGCTCCAATCACACTGTCGTATCACTTTTAATTAAGTACTGCCAACGAATTAGGCATCTGAGCAAACCCTCTATTACCACTGTGCTAGTACATAACCCCTTCATCACACATGCACACCAATACACACACAGAGCCCAAAATCCCTCTCCATCCCCCGGGCTCTGTATGGCTGCTGAGCAGACAGACAGCGTGAATAATAAGACATTAGATGCAGCATTGCCTAACACAGGGGGGCTGCAGCTGTGAAATGATTTGGGAAGCCATAATTAACAATCATGAATAAACACTAATATCATACATATATTCTATATATTTAAGTGTGAAGCTTGGACCAGTTTAGACAAAACAAAAGAAATGGATCAACCTGAGAATAAAGATTGAGGCAGAGTATGTAGATAAGTAATCAAGCTGGTGACACATGAGTAAAACAAAGATAGAAAAGATACTCACAAATTTGCAGTCACTGTTCACATAAAAAAAGAGAAGTTCACTGTTCACTGCGTGTGTTCTTGTACATCTATTTGTGAAAGGACGGGTCCTTGAGTTTTAGACCTTGCGGGCAATCTCATTTTTGGGAAGTGAGTGCATTTTGGCCAGTCCTCAAAGGGCCGTTAGAAGGCTATGACTATTCTTAGGCTAAAGTTAGACATTGAGGTTAGGCATGTAGTTATGATGGTTAGAGGAATAGTTGTGGTAATACGGTAAAAACCTACTTTGCGAAATGTCATTGTTCTGTGTCTATGCAAACTATTTCTTTATATGGGGTGCTGTCACTTCCTGGAGACTTGTCGCCATCATGAGGTTACCAGGCAACCAAAGAAGATGACTCCCAACAGTAAAATACCCTGCCACATTAGCCTGGTGTTAGTCTGTAAGTTACAGTGGTGTTTATACATAAATTAAGATAATTAGGTTATTGCTTTCACCCTATTACCGTGTCTGTGCTAACCTGAGTATTAGCTGCTCTACAATTGTATAACATTATTTCCTACCTTTTTTTTTAACTGGAATATTCCCACAGCATTATCAGGCTCAAGTTAACACTCTAAATTCTGCTCATGTGGACTACAAATAAAATCCTATCAACACTAATGATTATTATACCAGTTGTCACACAAATTAAACAGCCAATTCTATCACCTGTTCAGTCAAACACTTTTCTAATTATGCTATTATTTATATTAAGTTATACTTTGAGTTATCATTTTTATTATTTATTTATTTTTCTTTGCAATAAAAAATCTTCTTTCACAATACTTTAATGTATATTCAAAAGCAACATATTGTGAAAAAAAAAAAGGTTCCAACTGACTCACGTTGATGGTTGAGTTACTGTACATTTGATTAAGATCAGAATTAAGTCAGTTGGTTCTCTTCTCGCCAACTCCATGTTGATTTTTATTATATTAAAACCTCTAAATGTGCCCCACAGCAGCTGTATTAATCCCCCCCTGAGGTACACCTGGATGACAACCACTGCTGTACAGTGCATAGAAAAGAGAGGGTGGTGTTAAAGTGTAACCTTAGCCCACTACACGAGTCTGAAAAGTGCTAAAATGTCGACAATAGAGCAGGAGGCTGAACGGGCAGGTGTGGATGTGTGAGAAAGGAGTGGTTTCAGTTCACCCTCAGGACACAGAACCACAAAACACCTATAGAGAACCATATGAGGGTTTGAAAGGGTTAGGGTTTGAGTTTACTTCAAAAAAAACAAAAAAAAAAAAAACACCTGTATATCAGTAAACGTGTGCACTGTATTAACAATATTTTTGCTTCTTTGCTTTCCAGTCACTCCTCTGAGACAACTGAATCCATGCTCACGTCAAACCATCACTCACAAACTGTCTGGAGTGTGTGTTGTCGTGATAGTTTGGTGTTTACATAGGTCACTTTGGGTTCCAACTGACAAATAAATAATCCAAGAGACGCAGTTGTTTTAAAAGACAAAAATCGAGAATAGAGCAGACTTCTACAAAACAAAATTACATGAAAATTAATGAAACCTGCTAACATCGTAGCATTAAATACAGTTATTGAAACATATTTCATGGTGTAATCCCAAATGTCTGACTATACAACAGCCTCAAGGCTCAGGGAGGTTTTCATCAGCATGGATGTATTTCATTACAATTAAGTCATATAATTTAGTTTACAGCTAAGGAAACAATGTTTCAGTGTTAGTATCAGTTTAATCTTCTCATTTAATTTTATGTGAAAGTGAATTATTTCCCAAGATGTCATCTTATTATATTGAGCTAAGATACATACATACATAAGGGAAACGGTATCTAAATACAACCTTTAATGTATTTGTCTGTAAGTGAATGAACAAAAAAAGTCACATCTGGCTCCATTCCAGACTTATTCATTACATCTCCATTCAGACCCTCTGGCAGTCCTGAGCTGCACAGTTAAGTGCTGCTCTTCTGGCTTGTAGCCAGGGTTTCATGATGTGTAAACATGTGCCTCACCTACATGAACAGCAATGAAAACTGTCCTATGCAATTTGACTAGAAACTACAAACATGGCTGAATCTAGCAAGTAGCAACAAACACCAGGAAAAAAAAAAGAGCCGTATCTGTTAACCTCATCAGTACATTGTGTCTCCTTTTAGTAAGAGTTATTTCCCTCACACACTGACATTTGTTTTACTATTTAAATCTAATGGAAAAAAAGATGAAACAAGGTTCTGAATGATTGTCTGAGAGTGAAAACGTCTGGAAAATACACAACTGTGTTGCATTAAAGACATTCTTATTGTGCTTATTGGGCTTGTGTGTGTGTGTCTATGTGTGTGATTTGTTGAGAAGAACATATGTGTGGCAGGTGTGATCAGTGTGAGAGCATTACAGAATAAAGACTGCCATGAAACATGAGAATCTGCTCCGAGTCAACAAGCAGCACAACGCCTCCAGCCCCTCTGTGATGGACCGACTGGACTGACAGGAGTGCCAATGTTTCTGTTGTCTCAGAAAGTTGCCCTCCTGCTTTATTTTATTTTTTTTCAAGCTCGCCTTAAAGTATCTCTACTGGCAGTGACACCTACCAGGTCTTTCTCAAGGAGGGAAAACCATGTGTGCTGCAGTCTGTTCGCCAAAACATCTGAGATGGCAATTTAGTTACAGAGTGAAGAGAGCTGGAGTGTCTTCTCCACTGAAAACAAGGTGAATAGTTTTGCCTTAAATTGGAGCTCAGTCCAACTTCTCCTTAATTGAAAAACTGCTACTTTGGTGTGTGTCAGTTGAGTTAAATTGACAGAAGAATACACATCTATTACCACTACAATCAGATGCTCTGCAGACTGAAACAATACCATTACCAACTTAAATTCCACACTACAGGTTAACAAATGAAGGAATGAAGTCAAGCAAAAAGTCAAGCTCAGTTGCACTAAAGGAGTGCATTCAGGGCTTCAGACCTCTGTTCTCACACACAACAATGCCATTTGTCCCAGTTAAAAAAAAAAAAGAGTCTTCAACACAGAACGGCTGAGCCTGATGGGAAATATGCTACCATTGTCCGGATGCTTTGTAATATAACCACATATACTGTTTATAGAATGACAACATCCAATTTATTTTTCTCACTAGCCTCAGAAACTCTTTACAGAAGAAGTCCACAGAAATATAAGAGTGAAAAATAGGTTTTATATATATATATATATATATATATGTACTGAGAAACCAGCTATAGAGGGCACATATTCTTAAATATAACATCAATAAAATAAATCTGCCAATACGGTGTGTAAAATTAGGTTTGACATGACAAGCCAAAAATCATGCAACACGTGCAAAAACCAAAAACATCCATGAACTTAATTTTAGTAAAATGAGAAGTTGCGCAATTTTTCTCAGTCTTAAAAAAAAGGACAAATAATCATGTTCCTCAACTGCAATATTATGCATGTCATTGATTTAAGTTGCAACAGCTTCAGTGTAACTCAATGCTAGCTAGATTATCTTATTAGGAGAAACTTCATATATATTTTCTTAAAACAATTAAGGTTTTTCTAATGATTTCCCACAAGTAAGACTTTTTTTTTTTACATTGATGAAATTCCTTTTTGCATTGTTACATTACTTGGTATGAGATAAATAAAACACTGTAAATTACGTTTGGCCTATAATAACACAGAGCTTAGTCTATTAAATGCAGCTCCCACCTGCTTGGCAGAGGCGTATCACAACACTTCCAGTATCTACCTTTGAGGAGAGACTTTGCATCCCTACTGAGTGAGACGCAAGTGGGATGGTGTCCCATCTGAAGCTCCCAGCTCTGCAGAATCAGCTTACTATCAGCTCCCTTCTCAGCAACGTCTCATAGGATGTGGAGAGATTTATTGTCTTCTCCTTTGCCTGGTTATTACCATATGAATGACCATGTTTTCACCAGCCTGACACAGGCTTAGCTATTAAGCTCTTTGCACATATACACACACACACAAACACCTTTTCTATCGTGAGGGAGAAGAGGGTGGGAGAGAGTCGGGAGTTTTAGTATTAACACACAAAACAGCTGAACATCTACGCATGGGCACCATGGCAATCCAATTAAAGTGGGGAGTATGGTGAGGTATGAGAGATGCCGGCTATCACCCCCAACTGCGTATCCATATCTACATGTCAGGGACCAGAGCTAACTAGCTTTGTTCCAAGTCTAACAGGCCATACGGCAAAGTCTTTTGTTTGCAGCCTGTGATTCATGACCGGGTCTTGCTTAGAGGGAAGTCTAGCACAAAGTGTGATTATAAGAAAGTGTTTTCATCCTTTTCAGCACAGAAACATGCCATATTCCCTTATTTCCTCTCATCACAGCTGATCTGAACTTGTGATTTACACAGAGTGGAAAGAGTGGCTGTCTCAGGCAATAGAGCATCAACACATGACTACTGCAGGTCAACACAAGAAGTACATAGACAAACATTTACAGATGACATGTTCAAGTGGTAGCTCGGGCCTTCCATGGAGTCTACAATGTCACCAAAGTCAGCTATTACACTCCTGTAAGCATACATCAATGCCATATTTAGAGGAAAAACCTATAATGGCTGCTATTGTGGAAAAATAGCATTGTTCTATCCTTTACTACATGAACTGTGAAAAAATACTTTAAAGTTAACCTGATTATTACATGTCAGGGAAGTAATGAAAATACAAGTGCCAAGCTAACCTAGACAGCAACACATTTCATGACCTAAAAAAACAATAGTTTTTCTTCATAATAACTGTCAATAATGCACACATCTTACTGAACACAGATGCAATTAGACATTCTCTCCAACACACGCATACAGTACAACAGGCCAATCTCACCAGGATCCCCTCAAGCCTCACCTCTTCTCAGCCACCATCTGTTCCTCTCTTTTCATTTCCCTTCCTGTCTGTACCCCATATAAACTCCCTTTTCCGCCACCCCACAGTACACAGTGGAGGTGTCACAAACGCAAATGTCACACCTACACTTCTACTTCCTGTTCTGCGGTCACGAGGTGCAGATACTGTATATCCATGGAAAAGCATAGACACGAATGATCATCGGCAAAGACAAAACAATCCCATATGCTAGGTAGATTAGTGTGTGAGATTTCATCTGATTTCTTCAGTTTTATTGAGTAGTTTCCCATTTTATAGAAGTTTTCCTTCATTTTGAAAACACGGAAATATCTGAAGGACCCAGCTACTAGACCTTGAAAATATTTGTTATTAGAGTTCATAAGCATCTTTTATTAGGGATGTGTGAACATAAACATATGGTCACAAAACTGGAGTTTGTAACTTTAATACAAGGCATTGAAAATAGATTATTGAACTACTTAGTGAAATATTTTATATTACAGAGGAAAAGTGATAACACCAAAGGCATACAATTTTACATCTTCATTAAAATGAAATTGCTAATGTGATTTTTTTTCTTGGCCAGAAGCAGAGACACAATGCCTATAGAAAACGTAAACAGTACTACTTGCAAAAATACTCTTCTAGAATGTATTCTAGAAGACATTGGGGGCGGCTGTGGCTCATATTGTGGTAGAGTGGGTTGTCCAATGATGAAAGTGTTGGTGGTTCAAATCCTGGCTCCCACTGTCCACATGTCAAAGTGTCCTTGAGCAAGACACTGAACCCTAAAT
>JAPSES010000019.1:9489087-9506181 GCA_029822895.1 Maxillicosta whitleyi | reverse complement strand
TCCAGGTGTGATGGAAGAGGGAGATATCTAAAACATGCAGGATACCGGCCCTCGAGGACTGGAGTTTGACACCCCTGGTGCAGGGAGTGGAAGTTAATCAGCTGTTGCTAAAAAGAGGAAATCCTGCAATTTCCCACCTGCCACCTGTCACTCCACCTGACAACCCGCCCCCACAGACTATGTCTACAACACACACACACACACACACATATATATATATATACACATACATACTCAAGAAAATACCTTCACTAATGTCCTCCTTCATGACTTGCTTGCACACAAAACAGTGGGAAACGTAAACAAACCGGTTAAAACGCATGCACACAGGTGCAACCACATGTCTGTTGGCACTTTTATAATACACACAGAGGCAGAAAATGATGTGTGCACTACAGAAGCACAGTTGAAGCAATGTTTGATGGAATGCAGATGGTAGATAAAGCTTTCAGTAGATTAAATAATTGATGAGATAGAGAAAAATTCTTCAATCAAACCTTCAAAGGGGAAAAAGGCATCACAAATGCTGCTCTGTAATTAGTCGTTTTTAGTAAACTAGCATGTATCTTACAAAGAATAAGCGACTTTTTTTTTTTTTTTTTCAAATCTAAAAAACAGTTGTGGGATTTGCTTTCATGTACCCACTTCAAGTAGCCCTAACATGTAGCTAGGGTGATAACCCCCACTTTCACCCTCTGGTCACATCTGCACAAACCTCCACACTAATGACTGACTGCATTAACACCGGTTCTCCCACTCATATACGCATACACAAATACACCCCAGTCCAGATCCTAATCCTTTGTTTTACGCTTGAAATCCCTTCCAAAGCACATCCTACACTGCACCTCCACTGAATGTCGATCTGTGGCTAACAAAACATTCCCATTTTTTCCTACGCATGCTCCATATACACATATTATATGCGCCTCTGTGCATACAGTACAAGTGCCATATGCTGTTTTCACAAACCCCCACCTAACAGCCATCCGTTGACTCCAGATATCAATGTGGTTTGTATTTGTTTTTATGAACCTGTGAACCCAGTTGTATGTTTGTCCTGGAGTCCTCATATCTCCACTCCAAGCACAGACTGAAACCAGCTAAGTGAGTCTAAAGCCATCTGCTGCCAAATCAATACTTGTTCTGTTACAAGGCCGTAGATCTCACATCATCTCACAGTTATATGTGCCTGCTTTGCTTTGCTTTATCATGTGCATGCAAACTTGTGAACACATGCCTTGCAAATGGATCCATATGGACACATGCAAACATTATTGTGCTGACACAGGCACGCACAGTTTTGCAGCACTGCATGCTTTCAATAAACCTCCCAACACTGATAGCCACATGGAATACACACCTACATTATGAAGAAGTTTGACATACTATAGCATAATCCTAAATCCCAATCCATAATCTCCTCAGATTCTCATGATATGCCGACATAACCTAAATAGCATGGGGCTTACTGTAGATCCCTGTTAAAACCATAGTTGTTGTCACTCAGCTGGTATTATCCCTCTATAGCACACTGTTCAGGTCTAATGAGTGACATGGATAACAGATCTATTGTCTGGAAAGGATTTACCAAAGCAAACACATTCTACCAGCTTCCCTATTTCATCCTAGCATAGCCTCTGCAGGTTGTTTAAGGTGTGTCATTATAGTAAAACAGAGGAACTACACTTCCCAGAGTTTTATAAAAGCCCCTACTGAGGAATAAATAATGGTATATCTGGGAATAGATCACTAGTGTTCATCCAAAGGAGTCTATAAACACAGATGCTGACTCAGGTCGTGGAGGTGCGCAATGTGCTGGCCAAGTGAAACCCCAGAGATGAGATAGAGGAGAAGGCATTATAATAAATCATCAGCTTAACATCTCTCTGAGGTAGCCAAAGCTCTTTGGATCATTTCCTTATATGGACCAACAGACTGGTAATGCAGCAATACAGACAGCATCGCCATAGGTACAGATAAGTAGTGCATTTTACCAAATATAACGGGGAATTTGTTTTAAGTAGGACTACACAGAGCGAACAGAACAGAAGGCAGGAGAATGAGAGGTGTGTTAGTGAGTCGCTGGGGAGAAGTAAGAGCGACAAATAAATGAACAATGCAAAGGAAGAAGGAGAATACAACAAAATAATGCAGGTTTTACATTAAAATAGCTGGTATATCCTGCAGTTATGCCAGTGAGAATGTCCAAATTAGTCCTTTTGCATTGCCAGTAGATGCATTCTGATTTTTGTTTCGGGTGAGGATTACCTTAAATGTCACACAATGTGCTGTATATGTATTAAATGAGTTTATCTTCTGAACTCAGCGCCAAATTAGTTATTTTTGAACACTGGGGTTGAAAAAAATGTCAGAAAAATAACCAGATGTTGTGTTGTCCATTACAAAATAACAACATTTAATGAAAAATACTTTCTTTAGTAAAACCATATGACTGCAGAAATGTACTCACAATTAATATATTACAGGAAGCTAAGAGGCTGGATTCTGTTTTGTTTCTTTTTTTTTTTTTTTTATCAGAAAAGGTTGCAAGAGTAACAATCTCAATTTTGTGATTTAGGCATGTTTTCACAAGTTTAATGTGAATTAATCAATATACTGCCCAGCCCTACTTCAGAGTCACCTGACCCTTCAATCAATACAAATTTTACCCTTTCACACTGAGGACAAAAGCCAGACACTAGTGCATCCTTTCATCCGGTAACATGGTTATAAAAGAGGTGTAAATATAGTAAAAGTAGCAATAAAATTCAAATGAACTGTAGTACAAATGAGAGATGAGAGCACAGAAAGTGGCTAAGAGACGTCAATACAAAACATTGGACACAAATTAGAGCCAGTCTACCAGTTAAGGCTCAGGTAACACAGTCTCTCACACACCCTGTGAGATACACTTCACTGCACATGCATACCAGACACATACAAAACACCTTTACCTACCTACGAGTGAAAACACATGTAAAAACCACAACACAGAGACAGTACTGCTCTGTTTATTTATCTACAGACGTTTGGAGTTCAGGGGAAAATATCTACACGATCAGAAACATGAGACTCTACACCCAGCCATTTATTTACATCTGAGTACATGAGCAGTGGGGTTTGTCTAGGAAGAACATGTCATTTTGATACATGGAGCATACCTTGCCGACTGTATATGTTTTGTTTCTCATAAGTGTGATTTAAAGGGAATGTTGTCTGCCGTGAAAGCATTTAATAGTGTTCACATTTTCTTACAAGGCATCATTTTTTCTATAGCCTCGTAGACTGGCTCTCCCTCAGGATACAAAATTGAATAATATTTTGTTACCTCAAAGAGTCTACAAGCACAAATGAATTTGTTCCCTCCCTCATTATCTGTAGGCAACAAGTAATTCACTGTGACCATGTATGGTGAGAGAAAGATTAAAACTTAAAAAAAGGCACTACATCATTGGATAGTTTTGAAAATCAGTCATCTGGTTGCCATAACGTTCGATGCTTAGCTTCTACGCAGGATGCGAGCTGAGGTCAGAGATATGTTAGATGACATCAGGGTAAAGGCAGGCTGGAGATCTGCCACGTTTGACTTGACACAATGGAGGAAAAACATAAGTCTTTATTTGTTGCCTTTCTCCCTATTCTCATTAAGTTTTTCTTTGTCCGTTTTCTTGGATTTCTGCATATTTACATTTTCTTCTTCTTTTCTCTGATAAGCTGTGAAAATGATTCTGTTTTCTTGGTGTCCTGAAGGGAGTTTCGTTCCTTTGTCTCATCTTTCAGAATTCCAACCTCTATACCAACCTCCTCGAGCTAGAAGTGAGAAAATGGAAACTGTCTCTTATTTGGGCTAGGCTATGACACGTAAAAAAAAAAAAAAAACTATAGGGAGGATATAAGGGGAGACAGTAAGAGGCTATAACATAATCACTGCAGTGCTGTTTCACCCTTGTGCTCTCAAGTTTTATACTTTATACTTGATCCTAATGAAACCACTGTTCCATTAATCTCTAGCACCAGTATTCAATAACACTAATCCCAAGCAGCTTCCCTCCCTCTCTCCGTTTCCGTCTCGCACAATAACAACACAAAGCACTACACAACCAATGTCACGACGCCAGGCTGCCTGCCAGGTGTGACCTCACTGACCTTTGTTTAATTTAGTGACACACGAAAGCTGCAGTGGCTCATCTGCAGCAATAGTAGCCTTTTGCTCTATCAGTGAAGCAGATTCCATGTTGGAGTTCTAATTATGTAGGCAAGGCATAAAAGGTCAAACTCAGGCCATAACCTCCTTTGAAGCTTATGGCCCCTGACTGAGGCTAAAAAGCCATGCAGCTTTGTCTGTGTCACGTATAACCTTAGCATGTTGACAGTGTCAGGAAACTACAAAGTGAAAATTTGGATCAATCTCAACAGCTGATTCAGGAGATCAAAGGTAAAAATAAACAATGAGAAAATGTATATAGTGGAACCTATCTAAATTAGTTTGGGTAAATTTGCTTTACTGTTGTATTATAATTTGTTTTTAACTTTTATTATTATATTTCATAGAATTTCACTGTACGCCACAAAGTTCTACCTGGATTTTCTACATTAACAGGATTTGACAGAGCATAATACACCTCAAATGAAGAACATTTGCACTACTGTCCAACCTCTTATAACAGACTTTTATGAGGGCAACAGGGTCTCTCATCCAGTAGTCGGAAATACCAGTGTGATGGAAAGCCAAGGTTTGATCAGTCAGCTGATGATGGCCGCTTCCTACTGCAGTCTGCCCGATAACACTGTTTACAGTGGTTACCTCACAGAAAACCCTTCATCAATAAAGACTTTACTGCTCCAGCAACCATCCAAAGAGGAGCAAGTCAAGTCTGTCCCTATGAAAGATTTAGTTACAACACAGCCTCAATAAATTTCAGCACTGCACCTAGAAGGCGACTGGCATTGAATTTCAGGATGCTACGAATTTAATCATTTGTTTTACATTTACACTGGTCTTCACAAGAAATACTTCAAGTGGTGTGATTTAACATGGGAATAAAGCTGTTTGTTCTGACTTCAGGACGTTTCTTTTCTAAATGAATAATACTCAACAACCGAAAACAGGTATTACAGCCAGAGTTTTCTGGTTCGCTAACAGTGTTTCCACCTGTTACCCAGCAGTTTTATGGGTGCACTCTGTACTGGTGCACATCTTGTTGACAGTTCAGCTTCCGTCTCCCTCCATTCCTAGGTAAGAATGGTGGAAACATTCTGTTCAATGCTGCAGCGGTGACAAGTGCAGCTGCCTGGACATCCTTTGCACTGGTATCCCCAAGGCTGCTGAAATATATAGGCCTGACCATTTCATTTTAGATTAGTGTGTGAAACTGAAACTTCTATCAATGTAATATTCAACTGTCTGGCATTTGGTAGATGAAAAATAAGAAGAAATGGAGCGATGCTCTGATAAAACCAATGATAAAACCACCAAAGCTGGTAAGCATGAATGTAAACAACGTACAGTTTAAAATAATCAGCCTTGTAAATGTTTTATGAGGAAGCAAATGCTTTCCCTCATACCGTTTGTATTCTTGAAGTAAGCTCAATGTAAACAAAGAGACTGCCTCACACTGACTCATGAGTTAACAGAGACTTCATGCATGTTGGGGAGTGGGGAGTTTTTCGACAGCAGTTGATGATTACTTCATTCGCTGTGATCTCAACCCTCCTTTTTCACAAACTTGGAGACTACAATTTTGAGATGGCTAGTCTCACATACCCAGCCCTTTTCCACACTTCATTAGCTCTGTGCGAGTACAGAAGACAGGTCTGACACCATCCACTATAGATCTCAAATAGGGATAAATGTTCTCTGAAGTGCTGGCTAGTTTGTGTTTCTTTAAACAAATCACATCAATCTTGGGCCCTGCTGAGTGATATGGTATTTGCAAAACAGATTGAGGAGAAAAGTTATTTTGATGGAACATGATGGCAGTAGGACGCCCAGCGTGGTATTAAAATGACTAAATCCCCCAAAAGGAAAAAAAAAAACAAGAAAAAAAGAATGTGACTATTTGTTAAAACCTGCCATTTTCAGCCTGTAGTTGCAGCTTCGAGGTTGTTGTTCTTTCATGTAATAGAGTAAAGAGGGCTTTTAAAATGGTGGCATTGAGATAGCAAAGCAAAGAACATGCTAAACCTGCCAGTGGGCACAATTCCAGCTGAGTACATCCTGTGAGAGGGTCTATAAGAAAACTACAAAAAAAAGCACTAGATAAAGGTTTTTCAAGGTTACTTTATTTATACCTGTGGGTAGATTTGTTTTGCATACATAGTGATTCCCTGGGCATTACAACAAAACATGCATTGACCCTGTTAGGCAGGTGGTTAGGCAAGTTTCATGACAAAAAAAAGTGCTCAGTCCTCTATCATTTATCAGTATAGTAGCATGATTAAGTAAAAAGATTAAATAAATAAGATAGTTAGATAAGATAAGATAGATAGATAAATAATCAAATTAATTACGACAAGATGCAATAAAACACAATTTAAAAAAAAGCCCACAAAAGGTCTTTCGTGAAAGCAAAGTTAATGTTGTATGCATCATCTCCATTTCTTGATCTGAGAGTCCTTCCTGTGTGCAGTGTCTGAGAGTAACAGCAACTACCTCTGAGACAAAAGTGGGAACATGTCCAAACTGATACATGTGGATAGTGTGCAGAGACATGCATTTTTCCAGGGAAAGTATGTTCACACCATAATCATAAGGGCTTTGCTACATTCTGAAGGACAGCGAGGACAGGAGCGTAGTGATTCCATGAATGACATGTTGTGTTAAACCTTGCTACTCCTCAGGCAATCTGCCCGTTTCCTGGAGAGAGACCAGAGGTATGAGTGACTGAAGCACTTACTGACCCATAACTGTGTTTTGCTGCAAGGTAACAAAATGCACATTCCAATCTACAATCACAGGACACACACAAACATCCACTTTCACATGCACCTGAGCAGACACACATACTGTATGTTTACATACACATGTGTAAACTCCAAATAGCCCTCTAGCAGTATGAGGAAAGCTGGGGAAAAAGAGAAGTATCTCACAACAATGACAATTCTTCCTGCTAGGGATGCTTGGCTGCTCGGTCACACATCCTAGCGCTGGGATAAAGTCACTTCTAAAAGCCTTATCTGAACAGGAAGCACACAAATGGCCTTTAGAGCCAGAGAATCACAGTAAGAGTGGAAAGACTCAGTGGTCCCCTGTGACCCGGAGACTCATTACAATAAGCAGTGCCGTGGGACTGAAGTGCTGCCTGATGAGGCCTAACTGTAGGTCTATATAGTATTGCATTAGAATTCTCCACAAAATATGCAGAGTATGCACTTTTACACAGAACAGGCTGGACTATCCATTTAACATCTCCATCACACGTCCTTTCACCTCATTGCAAACACCTGCCATGTAACTTAACCACTGAGCAGAATAATTTCTACAACCTGATCATCTTACACTGAGATCATTTTCTGCTTTGCAGCAATGCTTTCTTAACTTCTTTCACCAGTATCTAAGCTGAAACTGAGACATTGTCAGGCCTTTTTCAAAGCTGGGATAGCCTGAAGCTTTCTCCTCCTCCTCTTTATCTACAATAAGACATGGTGTACTATTGTAGATTAAAAAGGTTTAAAGTCATAGATTAGCCTAAGTATGACGGCACCACATGAGTGTTTCATTTCATTTTAGCTGCCAACTGTTGACAGGGCTGTGTGGTTTGGCATATTGTGATTATCATATTATATTGTTATTTGGAATCTTAAAATGTGAGTCTACTATTTGGTTATCAAGAAAAATTCCCAATTCACTCACTTACAAATGTCAAGTCAAACATCTAAACTTAACCTTATGTCCAAAAAAATACAAGAACCTAAAGAATGCTGTGACTTTCCATAATATTACCGTCCTACAGGGGTTGTGTTCATTCTTTTTTCATTTTTAAACCCTTTAAAAAAAACAAAAAAAAAACCTCTGAATTGCACCCTTTGGAATTTTATTGCAATTATATTTTCAATTGAGCACTTCTATCTGCTGTGTAAATAGATGTAATAAACAATTATATTTCTGTTATCAGAAAAAAATACTACTCTATTGCTAATTTATTATTATAGACTACTGGTTACGCTTTACCTCAATGGTGCAGATAAAACATAAATAAGAATAGAGAAGAAACCAGAAGAGAAAAGTGACAACTAGAAAACATTAAAAAATGAGCCAGTCAAACCTTAAGGCAATGGAAGACAACAAGGAAATGCTGATTGGTGATGATGATGATGATGATGATGATGATGACAGGACATTTCTATTAATTTCATCCATGTGAATAGAATTGATTCTAATGATAATATAAGCTAGCCTATATCTCTGTGGTTTCATTTTGCAACAACAATGTGATAAATGTGCTAGGCTTGGAGTAGATGTGACTCTTCTTAGAGGGAAGATGGAATGAACTATTAATGCTTTCTTGTCTTACACTTTCTCTATTCTTTAGTTCATTTCAGTGCTTGTTGTCTTCCATCTTTTAGTTTCAGAAATCTGTGCAACATGCTCCCTCTTGCTGCCTGCTGTTATTACCCTCTTCTTACTCCCCTTACTCCCCTACCCTTTCGTTTCTCCAGCCTCCAGCTCCTCAATCAATATACTCCCTACTGAAACCTCAAGCATTATTGTCAGTGGTCAAGCCCCTAAATGAGCCTCTCTATGAGGAATCTGACAGAGACAGACATACCAAACAAGATACCGTACAATAAATTCCACCCTCAGGTTAGGTGAGGTTACGCTCAGTCTCTTTAATATGTGTGTATCCAATAAAACTGTAAACAAACATTTAACATTTCCTGAAGCTAAACTGTATATATAAAACTAAATTTTGACATAGAGCTCTAAAATCTTAAGAAGAATATTCAAAGTAATAACTCAATTATATTGTGTACATAAAACCTGCACAAACGTATGACCACGCAAACAAACAAGAAACCACACCAGCTTAATTTTGTCCATCTGTCAGACAGATAACAGCCTGGTCCGTTTCACCAGCCTCTTGAGCTATGCTGCCAGCTCTTTCCCATAGATGGAAATAACAAAGGAATAATATGCTTGTTCTGAATTTCTCAAAGCCCTCCCAGGCATTTTCTAGCCCCACATTCCACATACTCTACACCCACATTTCAAAGTGAGCCAGCCTTCAGACCAGTCAGCGCCGGGGCAGCTCAATGTTCTTCCAGGACATGTGGAAGATAAGGCAGAGGGAGTCAGCTGAGGTGGTATTGTTCACATAGTTTTTGCTTAGTTACACGTGCTAGCCACAGGCGTATTGGTCTTTATTAGCTAATAAGGTGAATCTTCCGCCTCACTTGGGAAATTAATGCGTTTCAAACAGATCTCTTGAGAGTGTATGAAGTGAACCTGCATACAAATAGACCTGAAAGAAAATTAGCAAATAATTCTTAGTATCAATTTCAACCTGCTTGGGGCACAAGATGTCGGCTGCTTATTGTGCATGACAAAGTTAATGAGCGCTCGAAAACAGACTATTCTACGTTCAACTAAGCAACACTTCAAAATGATTGACAAACCGATGCAGAATAAAATGTTTTAAAGTCAAAGCATATACAATAACAACCTATAGAGACTCGTACAATCAAAAACAAAAGATCTTCTCAGTCATCATGTCTGAGTGGAACTGGGCAAATCTGGCCAAAAGATCATATGATCATCTTTTGAGGTAGAACCACGATCCACAAAAGTTTTCCTCTAGTTCTCTCTGGGTCCTGGAGGCTTAGGCTACGTGTAATGTTTATGTAGGCTATGTTATCGGACAAGAAACTCTGTATTTTTGCATCCTTTTGGTCTGACATTCCTACAATTGCAACAATATTTTGATGAAGTAAACACTAGTCCATATTTTCCTGTACAAACAGCTGCAGCGTTTCCATTAATCATCTAGACTGTGGCAGCTTAATTTGTCCCAGAGTTTTATAATGAATCAAAAACGTTTTCACTCTGACACACCTCTAAACAATCTGTGCACATCAGATTCACTGCATGTCAAGGTTTAGATGTCTGACCTGCAGCTGACAGCTTGGGGTAATTCTTCATTGTTATTTCATCGACAGCAGTAAAATAATACATAACAAAAAGTCTGAAAAGTTTTTAGAGAGAGACCAAATCTAAACACTGAAGAATCACAACAGAGTGAAATAACCACTCTGAACTAGCGACCAGTATTAGCAACATTGATGTTACACCCATAGGTTAGTATAACGCACTGTGAAATGTAGTAACTCCACTGAGACAGAGGCAAATTAACATGACATCTAAACATCATCCAGCCCTATTTCTGAACCCTCTGTAAGTCTGTGTCGGTGCATTTACTTGAAGAGACCCTGTCCCCTGTATGTATTTTCTATTTTCCCCTTCCACTGCCATGTTTGGGACGCTTCTGGGCATCCCTCTCTAGGCACTGAGTACCACTGAGTGATTTGAAAAATTGAAAAAAAAAAAAAAAAATCGAAATTGTGTCAAACATGTCTCATACTTCTATAGAAGAAAAGTTATATTGCAATTGTTTTATTGTCCAGCTCTAGCACTGAGTTTGCACCTTGTGCCAATAGGAAGATCCCATTATAGCCTATAAAAAAAAAATGAAGCAGGTCTGGTAAAATGTTTCTCATCTTTCTGCCTGACAGAGAAAACTGGGCAGAATAGACTTAATTCGATCTTTGAGCCAAAACATTAGACTAACAAATCTGTAAGTGACAAACAGCAGAAAAGAGGAAGTTTGTCCTTTGACTGTATATTACAAAACATTTTTTGTTTTGCAAAGGTGTGTGCATGTGAGTGTTTATTTGTGTTTTTGGAATATAACCACTGTGGCATTATTTTTTCTTTTTTTTCTAGTTTTTTTCTGGTTGCTCTGCAAGCAGCATCACGCAGCATCCATCACTCCTATACTTGTTTACTATCACAAAACAGAAATAACATCTACTTTGTACATGTATTATGTGTTATCTAAAAGTTCAATATGTTAAGAGTTTGTGCTACAGTGTTTTTTGTGTTGGGAGCATGTCATCCATTGATGTTAGCCAATTCAATGTCTGCAGTTATTGTACCAACCTGTGTACTAATTTCTATGAAGGCCACTTAGGTCAACTTTTTACATGAAACCATCAATCACTCCTAATTTCCTCCAGAGTGTTTCCCTAGAGTGTATCCGAACAGTTACTGTTAACTTAAAAATTGGATTATGGAGTTCCCAGCACAAAAACAAACTGTACATTTTACTTTACATTTTTTTAATCTATTCTGAAGATTTGTTATTCTTAAAGATATAGTTATCAGTTCCCCAGTTATAAATGGCAGAAACGCATGAAAGGAAATGAAAAAAAAACTGCTGAAATGTGCCGTTTCAAAATATGTCAAAAATGTAAATATCAATATTAATCCATTTCACCATCAAAAATAAATAAACTTTTGAGCAACTTGATCCCTACACTAAAACAAACCCTTATAATAGGATTTTTACTGAGCAAAGCATTAACTCTCCAAAGCCTCCACCAGTGCTTAATGAAAAAAATGGGTATAAGATTGAATGGTCAGCTCCAGAGAGAGACAGAGAAGGCAGCCAACACAGGGTCTGCTTTTGCACTTATCCTCATACACAATCACACACACACACACACACACACACACACACACACCACACACGAGCCAGGGGCCAAACCTAGAGCCACGAGGGAAGGGGGAAGGAGGATCTGTGTGCAAGCACGTAACGGTGCATGTATTTATGTGCACGCAGATACATGTGTAAAGCCTGCTGACGGCAAAAAATACAGAGCAGGGTCAGAGGTCACAGATGATTGTATAGGCAGACAGAGGCAGTAGCACATGTCGTCAGCCACAGGCTTATTCCTTTAACTCTACAGACGATGTAGAGATTGATGGTAGCTCTATTGAACCTCTACATTAGCCAATCATTCATCTTCTATGACGTGCAGGGGATACAGCACTCATCCTGATGGGGCATCACTAACTGTGGGTCAGAGGTCAAGCTTTGAGGACAACCCTGCTGAGGTGTAAAAAGGTTTCCTTCTTAAGGCTGGCATTGCAATTACACAGGTGAGACCTCTGAATTTCTTGTTAAAAGTAGCGTTTAAGGTCCAGTGTGTGCATTTACTACTAATGACACTTACTGGTGAAGAGGTGGACTGGAACCCCCACCACAATGTCTCTATGGTGGCTGTAAAAAAACATGAAAAAAGCCAGTGTTTTCTGCATTTACATCCTTTTTGCCATCTTATACACTGGAACTCTTGAGTTTTATTAGCAGCTCTCCACAAAACCACATCCTACTGTTAAAAAGAGTGTAAAAAAGTAAAAAAAAAAAAAAGAAAAAGAAAAAAAAGAAAAGCATTACATATTCAGAATTTTTTTTTTACTAAACAATGTAATTTATCTTTCTCATCAACAGAAAATTAACAGCGTTTAAAACTGGAATTCCATACACACCATCACTGTCTACTATAAAGCTACACTATATTTTAATTCATTACACATTATGAAATTCGATAATTACCTCTTTTTCTGTGGTAGTGCATACCAGAGTTTAAATAATAAGGAATAATATCCCTGAGCACAGGAAGGAGGATGCGCTCTACTGTTGCCATGACAACTCAATAAAACTGCATTTTACTCCTGTGGAAGGCTGAGTTTACGTCAAAGTATAGAAAACTCAGTGAATGTTGTTTGCATTTGTTTCACAAAAGTCAGAGATCAGCGTTGAGGCTTTTAAGATTAATGATAGATTACGACTGCATTAAAGGAAAGATCCTTTAAAAGAAAAACACTCCAAAGCCAATAGTTTTAGTATATTGAGAGTTTCAAAAACAAAGTATATGTATAAAAAAACTGGTTGATTTTAATTCCTGCAGCTTTGGTGTAGTCTGGTTAATTCTGTGAAAGAAAAAATTTCAATCTAACTCCCAGCTTAGTGTTTCCTCCCACTCCTTTTTTTTTTTTTCTCGGTTAACCATTTGGACACAGTCATGTGAATACAACTCTCTTGGATTTGCTTATAAGGACTAATTTTAACCCTTATAAAACTTAATTTCTCATTTGACATGAACATAAGAGTTTGTCAAGATAAAAAAAGAACAGTTTCCCATACACATTTCCATTTTTTTTTTAGAACATTTTGAGTAAAAAAAAGTCAAACATTTCCATAAATATGAGAGGTTTCATGCGTTATTTAAGACCCACATATAGGAAAAACTACTATATGTTTACTAGAGGTAAAGTTAATCCTGTTGTCACCACTTCTACAGGAACTTGTTTGTCTTATTTCTTTTTTCCATCCACACTAAATAAAGTCACCTGCTCATTGGAGTACTGCGATTTAATATCTTAATGGCTAAATATAGGGTCTGGCATGACCATGACAACAGTAAAATCAAATTCAGTTGGCCTCATCAAATTAGATAACAAGGAGGGGACAAGGAAGCAGCAACTCTGTCATGGGTTAGTGTTCTGATTTTAGGGTCATATGTCTCCCTCACTCACACATACCCAACACACAATTACCAATTAAGCTAAGAATTGAAGGCTGTAGTAGTAAACCTCAGGAGATAGTTTGCATTCATACGTCTGTGTATCATCAGTGGTGTGACACACTTGGAGATCATATCAACAGCTGTCTGTTACCAGTTGGCAATTCGGACTTGATTACCTCTGATTCCTGTTTCACAGAAGGGGAGAATTTAGCAGGTAAAAATTTCTTTGAAAATGTTAGTATTAGTATGTTAGAAAATCACAAGACAGACAGCCATATGAAAGGCATAGTATGAGTTTTTACCCTGGTTAAAGACCAGCTTAGAAATCCATTTATATGAATGCTACATTTAGAATATTTTTACACCTTTTTCTTGAATGGCAGACAGCCCTTTCCCATGGAGAACTGAAGCCCTGAAGTGCTCTTAAATATATCAAAGTTTCCTGACAAAAGACCCCACTTCTGCAACATGTACTGTCATGTCACCGTGGTGTTTTCATATTATTTTGGTTTCAAACCAACAAACATATTAGTAGATTGAAGCAGCAGTTTTGAATGCAAAATCACTATGCTCATGTAAAACAGATGATTCTGATAAAGTAATAAATTGGCTTCAGCTGAATGAGGTTTGACAGAATCTAACAGGACAGGTGAACTTCACACCTTTGATTAGAGGCAGTAACAGGTTTTTGAAACACATTTCATGAAACATGTTGAGCTGTTTTCACATATACAATGCATATTTTTACATATTTTTACATTTTTGTTTGCATCAGCAGCAGCGGTGTTTGTTTTATTACAACTGACACACATGATCCTGTTTTAAACTAAAAAAAACCCAACAACATATTTTAGTGTTTAGCATCATAAATAAATATGACACTAGGGTAAAGATATAGAAAAGCCTCTGAATTACTGCAAAATATGAAAATGCTTCAAAATTACACTGTAGTGACATATACTGTCATATTTGTTAAAGTCAGACAATAGAAAATGGAAAAAAAAAATAAACTTCAACAATTATCACCCCTTTTTTTTAATCACAATATGATCTAAAATAGTATTTGTTACATCCTATACACACACACACTATTGCAATTACACAAACTGCACACTGGTATACATATTGAAACTCAGACACAGAGAGAACACACCCATCCATCCACACATAACACAAATGTTTGCTTAATTCTCTGGAATGCTCCATGTAAGAAAGAACATTCTGATTTCATGAAAGGTGGGGGTCTTTTACTTGTCTGTGTGGTTTCTGAAATGGACGCAAAGGTTTCAGAGATTCAACACGTCAGCTCCAACTGTCACCGTGGGGCGAATCACATGCACATTATGGGATGGGAGCCACGAACATCAACCACAGACTGCAGTGATCTGTGACCTCTATGTCAAGAATGTTGTGAGTAAGAGTATTGAGAGGAGTGCATGTGTGTGTTATATTAGATTACAGGTCAACTTAAAGCTGTGTCCGTGTCATTGTTTCTTCCCAACAGCCTGGAATTCCACAAGTAACACTACAACCTAAACAGTGTGTTGAAAAAAGTGTATACTCCAACCTGGCTGCATCAGCGTCATTCACATAACAGGTGACTAATGTCAAAAAATGAGCAACACTTAAAGATTCATTGAAGTATCATTAAAAAAAATTTCCTAAAAAGTTTCATGTAGGTGATTACTGGGATGATTTACTACTTAAATCTAACTAGAATTTGTCAGTAATTGTTTAACACTTGAAGAAACTCGACAGTTTGTCAGTTTTGCCTTAGGACTTTTAAATATAGTCCTGACTTGCCCTCACTTTCCCGTCCCTGCTCATTTCTCGCTATACAGGCACACATTAAATAATACACTGGGAAAAGTATCTAGAGCAGAGCTCACCTAAAACTGTCTGCTAGCTCAAAACAGGCACACAGGCTGAAAACACATTTTGTGGTATGTGAGCAAAGTCTGCCAAGTTAAGATTTGCATCTAAAAAAAGCTTGGCTTTATAATAAAAAAAAACACCCTCTCTTCTGTTCTGTTCTTTCCCCCCTCAAATTCTACTGGGGATATGATGATGAGGAAACTTGGCCTTGTTCTTTTAAACTGCCGGGACAACCTGCTATGCTATCTGCCTGTTTGCTGTGGTTGTACCCTCCAGCAGTGGTGGGGATTTGGAAACCCCTTTCCTCATGGTTAAGTTGATAGGTCACAGCACATTCCAGACATTTTCTGACTGTTTGTTTTCCACCAGGAAGGCTCACAATGCAGCCTGCTGCCGCTACAAAGAATTGTGTTTGTCTTTGATCTGCACATCACACCTGAGTAGACCTCAACATCGACTGAGACGCAAAACTTCTTTATGATTTCCACTTTCTTTTTATTCTATCTTTTATTCTATTAACACTCTTCTGTCTGGGTGCTGCTTTATCAAAATTTAAAATGATGTCCAAACTTTTTTGAGTGTTGTATTTACACAGTATGACCTAGCAATATTTTGGAGTCAATAGCTATGTTTGGGGGAAAAAATGAAGCAAATTTGGGCAACTCAAAAAGAAACAACAAAAATCAAGAAAATGCTAATGATATAGGTTTTCACAAATTGATTTGAGTGATTAAACTAGGCTGTGTAGTGCCATCAGAGGATGATGTTATAAAGTATGTTCCACATCAATGGAATAAGTAGAAGTCTAATGAAGATGCAAAGTTTTTTCATGAAAGAATCTGAAGAATAATTTGGTCTCCTCATCAGTTGCTGTTCTTCTAGACACTATATGGGAATGCATTATAGTAGAGGGCACCAGGGATCAGTCAGCTCTTTATTCCAGACTTTATTCCATCCTCTATTATACACTCATGGTCAATATATAAAATTTATGTATGTTTAGTTGTGTTTAGTACCGACACCGGATAGTCAGTTAGCATAAGCTGAATGGACTTTCCAGTTAATTGTATTGAGTGTTGCAAAATATTGCAGAGGAACTGAAGAACTCCAACCATCATTTACTTTATAATGGATTTAGCAAACATTAATAAATGATCAGGTCCCAGCACAAACCAAACTCCAACATTATAGTGGCATAAAACTTAGTAAAATTGAGAACATTCCCATAAAGATTTTCTGTGCTATTTCATGATTTCCCTCAGATCTGTTAATGGAAACACAGATAATAACATGAACCATCACAACTATAAATCATCTTGGAGAAAAATGACAATATACAACAAAAGCAGCATTGCTACATTAGTTTTTTGAGCATTTCACTCAGAGCTCCCAGAGGCAGGTTTAGCAGGGCCTGACTTCACACGGTCCTGCTATGCTGCAGGTTGACCTCTGCTTGCTACTGGCCAGATTGGGTCAAGAGAAGCTAATGAGTGTTGATCACACTAAGAGTCCTCTCTGAATTTAATTATTGTGTACACATTTTATGACTTTTGCTTTTGACTAAATGTTTTCATGTTTTAAAATATAAGACTCCATGAATTTCACTTGGGGGGGGGGGGGGGGTAAAAG
>JAPSES010000019.1:9437861-9488012 GCA_029822895.1 Maxillicosta whitleyi | reverse complement strand
AGAAAAAAATCCGGAGACAAATTCCTTTTATCCCTTGTATGTACATACATGGTATACTTGGCAATAAAGCTGATTCTAATTCTAATTCTAATTCTAATTCTAATTCTAAAGAAAATATAAACCTATGCACCGTGATGTGTGCGCCTTTCATTCATTTCACTTTCTCGTTGCCACACAGTGGATTTGGTTGTGGTTCTATAGATGGATTGACAGGACAGTGTCCTGGCTGGAAACTAGCACCATCTTTCTACTGTTCTCTGAGCAGACGTCAAATGACTGGTGGAAAAGCTACTTCCTGCTATAGAGTCATGTGATTTAAGCATTTAAGTTACCTCAACAGCAGCACAAAGGTGCTAATATGCACAGTTTAACTGCCAATATGTCTGAGTGCAGCGGCTTGATGCACAAGCTTGGCCTTTAAAGCATTTTCAGCTCATTCTTTTACATAACTTAAACAAGAAGATCGATTACAAAAAGCCCCATCAGGCCTCAGAGCTTTGTTAGTTTAGCTTGCACAAAGTGAAGATATGTTACGAAAGGACTAAAACCTCTTTTGTATAAAATCAGTTGTTCAACAACGTGCACAAGAAATATCAGTGTACAAACTACAATGTGTAGTTTCTACACTTGAGTTTTGTATAGATTAAAGGTCAATGTGTCAACACAATGCAGCTAGTAATCTATATTATGCTGATAAACTTTTATTATTGTTCACTATTTATATGGAATCTGTTGTGCTGGAGTTGATGATGTTTTTGTCAATTAGCCTAACTAAAGCCATCTTGAAACTGCGCACAGTGCAATCACATTGTAAATCAATTAGTGCTATGATTTATAACTACTGAAACACTTGTTACTCGACTGTGAGGAAACAATGCACACATATCAGCAGTAAGTCAGTGTGACATCATGGTTTAAATAACTGAATGTGAATTAGATGTCTTCTTGCCATGACTGAAAACCTTTAAAACTATCTAAATAAACAAAGGAGGAAAACACAATTCTCTAGATATAGGCTAACATTCCCACACTATATGTAGAACCATAAATATTCATGCCTCCTATAAAGACAGAGACAGGATGTTTAACGGCACAATAAAAAAAATAAACAGGCAGGCCAGAGAGACTAAGACACTACTGTGAACAATAAATGACACTATGGATCATCAAAACGAAATACACTCTTTAACAAAGAGTACCCAGAGAAAAAAAAAACAAAGCAAGTGGACTGAAAGCCAAAAATACAACCAAGTACATTTGCACGGACTTGCATACACAGAGAGAAATGTATAAGTGCAGAACAAGAATCTGAAGCTGTACTCTGCTCTGAGGCACACCCTTGAAATATTTATGACCCTCCTTTGACGCTTTGTCCTCCGCTATGGCAGGGCCACGGCATAGCTGTTTCTTTATCTCCAAACTGGACTTTACCACAGCTAACCATTCCTGCTCACTGGCTGCATGGCTCAACATTCTTCTTCTTTGGATCCTATTACAAACCTAACCAGCAGCTATGCACAAAGTCCCTTTCAGTAATTGCCCTAAATCCTACATGTTTTCAAAGGTCTGGATGTAGATTTTGAGCCCACATTCATCAAATGCTTGGTTTTTGCTCAACAATAAGCTGAGCTCAGAGAGTGAAGTTCTTTCTTGGTGAGTTGGCAGTGGGAGTAAGTGGCCACAGAAACGAGTCAGGTCCAGCAGTTGGTCTTTCCTTACACTGAGTGGTCTCTCCTTGACTAACTCAGCAGGCCAACTCACTGGGGTTTCCTGTACACTCATTGTTTCCAAAAGGAGGTTAGTAAAAGCTTTAGCAAATTAAGCTCTCCGCTAACCCCATCTTGTATCCAACACATCACCATTATTTAGACTCAAATGCAAAGTAAGTATTGACCCCCTGTTGGGTTTTAAAAACCCATTGAAAATTCCTTGAGAACATATGGGAATGTGTCTTATTATTGTCTATGTAAATTTGTAAGAGTCCCAAAAAGAACTATTTGTTAGACAACAGCAAGTAGCTCCTACACTAAATCATATCACATAAACACCTCAGCTCATGTAAAACAATTCGTACTAGGTATTGAAATCCATTTTAATCATTAAAATCATTAAATCATTGACCGTCAATCATTGATCACAATGTAATACTTGACAACAGTTTTCAGGTCATGTTTGTACATAACAGGTGAATCCAGTGACAGTTTGGCATTTTGTTATGCTTGATAAATGTCTTAAACAAATAACTGTCACAATAGGAGACAGTTCATTTTCTGTCAGTAGCTAGATAAATACTAGCATATTATAATGGGTTATGGAGAGAGTACAAATTTAGGTAACAATTCTCTAAAGTCTTTTAACATATTCTACATGTGTTAAAATCACTAAAATTGGAAAACCACTGACATTGCAATAACCATACAACACTTCCAGTCTTGCACTTACAAAAATAGAGGGACAGACTAATCTATTGATGCAAATGCAGCAAAATTAACAAATGATTTTTGCCATTGCTCAATGCTCAGAGATAAGAAAAAGTCGTCATTTTACCATTTTAAAGCATACAATCTTGGCTAGATGACTTGGAGTCACATTAAAGTCCATTAGCAGCAATAAAATACACACCACTGCTCATAATAGCAGCAAATGAGTTTGACGGCCAGAGGTTGACATGCATGTTTAGGTTTAATCATCACTTGACAGCTCACCTCTTTACCTGCAGTCTGCAGGTGCACTAAAGTTTCACCTTATCTAAAAGATTAGCTAGATGAGGTGCTTAAATGACGTTTATCAGGAAATGAGATCACTGACGCAGCAGACATAAGGATATAAATAAAAATGAAAAAGGTGTCAAATGGACTGGATAATGTGATCTTAACAAGAGGTTTCTCAATATTCATTTGCAATAGAGAGAGAAACCTCTACTGTATGTTGCTGGGTCATATAAAAAAAACTCAAAACTACTATGATCATTCTCCCTATAAAAATAAACAACCAGAAACAGGCAACCAGAGAGACTAACAAAAACCTGCTAGCCTATGTTCCTCTATAAATGTTTGGTGAATGGGACCCGACAAAACAAGCACAATGACCAAACAGGGGTTTGGCTGTGTCAAACACCAGTACTGGACTAAAAATGACTTTGTAATCAGAGGGTTTGGAGAACAAACACAGCAGGAGAGGAAAAAAAATAGGCAATGAGAGAGTAAGCCTATGAATTACTCAGCATACGTGTCACTCCCTCTTTCCTCCCTGCTGGAGATAATGGGGATCATCCATCTTCTTGCCCTCCTTTAAGCCCAATCTTTTGACCACTCATCTGCATCCAGGTCAGCAGAAAAAGAACACAGGTTCTTTGCTCTGTGCAATTTCAAAATTGCAGGATAATTTTTTTTCTGAATTTTCCACATTGCTTTTGCTATCAATTAATTGGGAATACAATTCTGTCTATATTAGATTACCAGACCCCTATAACACTATCAAGCCTAATGTGAAGCAGAGTAAAGTAATGGTCTAAATTACCAAGCAAGAGAAAGTGAACACACAGAGCACATGCTACTTATTATAACCACAATAAGAGGGTGCAGATTGTTTATTTCACACATCAGCAAGCCTAAGCTGCTGACATTGGAATAATGGTAAGTGAAGTTACTGGACTCTCTCAAACTCATGTTATTTCAATAGATGCTGATGCTAAACTGCTTAAGAAAACATACATGACACATCTATCCGGCATCTATGAATAATGTAACATTCCAACACATCCCTGCACCTACTGCCACACTGTTGCATACTAAAAAAGGGGACACAGTAGGACATAGATTATGTCTGAGCCTACATCCCTGTGAGAAGTGTTGATTGAGAAGGATAGAAAACCTGCAGCTCTCATCTCCTTCCAATAAAAAATGTCATCTTTTTTTAACAGGATGTGAGGAGGAGGTAACTGAAGGGCATCATCATAAGGTGAAAAGTTCACTGCACTGTGGAAGGATGGGATTTGAGAGTAAAAAGATGCTGGTTCGTCTTTATCCAAACAGAAAATGACATTCCCTGCTTTGATCAGAGTGAGAAGAGAAGGAGGAAACTGAGGGGGAGCGTTATGGATAGAGGCAGAAATGGGAAGAGCAGGAGAGAGACAGTATGACACAGACAACAGAGTATGTAAGTGGAAACAAAGCTAGACAGAGAGGCAGAAGTCAGGGAGATACCGCTATCAGAGCTACAACATGGCAGGATGTGACATGTGGAGAGCAGGAAAGGGAAACTGGACAGATATAGATTGGTTTGGTAACCACTCCTGAAAACACGTCTATCCCATTATGGGCCTCAGTGGCAGTTAATGTGCTTATCAAAGCGTACACCTTGGGTCTATTCCTAACCTTGCCATGGTGCTGTTGCGGGCAACCCGCACAGCACAGTGCTGCGAAGATGACTCAGAGTGAGGCTGACCTATGCATCAGTGAGCTTTCCATTATTTCAAATCACACTTTTTGGTTAAATATAGATAGATAAAGCATTTTCCCCAGAAAAAGGGTCACAGCCTGGGGTCAAATCCTAAATGTCATCAACCTCCATGTAGGGCATTAATCTGTATAATTTACCAAAGCTCAGCTCATTTGACAAGGTGAGAAACAATCTAATCAAGAGGTACCATGGGACCCAGTGAATTACCAAAAAGCAAAGACAGCTTTTTGTGAAGCAGACAGCCACTGCAATACAATGTGCTGAAACTGCATTTATTCTTTGAGCCCAATTTTATTTAGTCTGCCATGTACTGGATTATTCCTACAATTCATGCTCAGTTATCACAAACATAAATACCTTCTAGCACCAACTATGTGTATTTTGGCCTCATTTTTGGACAGATTGTGCAAATAAGTGTCAGATTATCAGTTGTTCCGCTGTTTTATTGCAATGTTATCAATGATTGAAGAGATTTGTTATTTAGTAAAAGAAGTGTAATAAATCATATCAATAAATTAACAGTGATTATTAGCGTGTCGGACTTTGTAAAGGCAAGAATTTCTGCTAGAAGTTAGTATGACAGTAGAATTGAAAGGATCTTTTCATTCATCAGTCTTTATTACATACAACTGCGTCAAGTTCATTTCAGGATTAAGCTCAATTTGCTGTTTTTATGCCATCAAACCATGTGATTCTCCTACCGACAATGACATATTTGACAAAAAACTAAAATACATAGTCCACATTTAAGATGATTTGCCTTAACAAAGGCCCTGTTGTTGAGAAAATAGAATTTACCAAGATACAAATCTCCATTTTTAAAAGCCTCTCTTTGTAATTGTGTGGTCAAGGAGCAGACCTGAAAGCAGACACATGCATGTGCTCATATGCATAAATAAATCCAGACGTACAGACTCATTTCACTGGGAAACCTTTCCATGGATCTTAATTATTATTTGGTAAGTCAGAGCTCAACATGAAATTGCCTTTGTTTCTTCAGATTCAACTTTCGAAATGATTGTTTAGTTTCATGGTTTAACAAGACAGGACTGTAATAGCTTCTATATCAAAACTAATGGCTACTGGTTAGTCACAATGCATGTTAAAATGAATGGCTATGCAGGAAAAAAAATCCATATTTGTATTATTAATGTACAAGTGGAGGCGTAATGCAATGTAATGTAATCTAATAGGAAGAAGTACAGAAGATTAGTTATTTATTTAAACTTTTCTACAACTTCAGAAAGAACAAGGGTATTAGGCAAATACAGCATGGGTGTGTCAGCTGAAACAGAGTGCTGTCTGATCAAATATGGCATTTGTGAACTGAGCAATGAAGGGGATCCAAAACTTCTGGACAATAGAAACAGTCTGTCTTCTTTAAGACAATAAAGCAGACCCACCATGTAGACCAGACAGTTCCAGTTAAGTTCATTTCGTCCATGTGTTGAAGTAGTTACCAGTCATGAGAAGAAGAAGGAAAAAAACTGGAGCAGAAGTTGAGTTTTGAGGATGAGTCTGGTAGTCGCAGACAGGCTTGAGTGATGCTGGCGTGTTATCAAACATGAGCCACAAAGCCAAGATAAAGGGCGGTGGTTCTGGCTACTGTCATCTCCATAAACAACGTTTAAAGAGAATATGACACAACACGCTTCGGTCACACCGTGCGGCTGTTTTATGTGCATGTTTTGTCAACTTACCTTCAGAGAGCTCCAGCTCCAGCTCCGCCAGCTTCTCCCGGACCTCCGCCGGCAGGGTCATAGCGACAGCCGGCGTGGGCTCCAACATCATCGATAGCAAACCGGTGGAGGTTCTCTCAGCCATGGTGGTCCGGTCTGCGACTCGAATAGGTCCAGTGAGTCACCGGTGGAGGGGAGGAGAGGACAACGCGACCAGTAACAATAAAACAAGACAAACCCTCCTCACTTGGTTTCGGCCAAGGAGGGTGAATAGGGTGTTGGTGCTTCTCCCGTCTCGCGCACAGATGTGAGAGAAACGTCTCCAACCGTCATGACACGGCTAGCGGTGAGGCTAACAGACACACCTGGATGTGTGTTTCCATGTATTGTGGTAGGACGCTGGGCCCTGACGGTCTCTGTCCGTGCCTGCCGGGTACGCCGCCGCGCTGACGGTGCCCTAACTGTCGGCGGCTGCTTCACTTGAACTGTGGGAAGAACTCATTCAACTCCTCGCTCGCTTCCCACGGCGCAGTCGCCATTGCATCATAGCAACAGCAGCCCTGCCGTGCGCGCTCACGACGCCTGCTGCTGTGTTTGTTTGCGTGCTTGTACGATGCGCGCCGCCGCGGACTGATGTTTCACAGAGGTTACTACTTGTCTGCCTCCTAGTGTCAACACTGCTCAGGACTCTACAACATCAACATGACCAAAAAATAATAAATATTGTCTCCTTCATATTGTAATACTGTTCAGCACGATAGTAATAACAGCAATAATATCAATATTCATACTTAGATTTTATACTTTAGAGATGTGCAATATCCAATTTTTTAACAACTGTGTATTTATTGCTGTTTTTGTTCTCTACTTTTTTTTTTTTTACATATATTCTTTCTATTATAGTCTATTTTAATGCTCAGCATTATCATTTATGTAGCATTTCTCTTTAATACAAAAATATAAAATGGCAAACAGCATATAGACATATAACAACATAATAAATCATAAGATAAGGAGGATTCTGGAGTTTTCCCATGTTTCTCAAATTTGGATGTCAGCAACAGATCCCTGAAGTCCTGGAAGTAGAGAGGTGCGCCTCCATGGATTAGATTTATTTGCTCACCTCCCACAGATACTCAAATGGCCTGAGACCAGGACGTCCTTGAGTCCATTTTTGGTCTGCACAAACCACTGCAAATCAGAAACACCTAACAAAACTTGCAGTTGTGGACATGCTCTGAAACAGGAACGACACATTACAACATGACCCTTTTCAAAGTCATTCAGTTCCTTACATTGATCATTTTCCCATTTTCAACTCATCAGGTTTGAGGGCTAAATGTTCACTTGCTGTCTAAAACCCAACCCAGTGCAAAGTGCCACTGTAACGATATTATCAAAATTATTACCTCTTTTCCTGTCAGTGGTCAAAAAATTATGGTTGATCACTGTAAGTTAAAATTTATTAAAATGACAAAAATGTGTGAAAAAATCATGTGAGCCATCTGTCTTTTAAGTGTTCAGTTATTTTCAATCCAACATAAGGAGACAAGTCACAGAGTTTTGGAAATAATTATTCGACCATCTGGGATTTTCTGTAGAAATCCAAATGTAACAGACCCTGAATACAACCTTTTGATTTACTGTTCATGGACCATTACTTTTACTAGATTGCATTTCAACATTAGACTTTCATAATTTCCATATTGGTTGAGTACATTTAAATTACACACAAGTTATTTCTTTATTATTTTTTGTAAAACAAACATTTAATGTGTGATTTGTTATAAATTCCCCTCACATTTGGACTCAGCAAAACCCTTATAACTTTAATATTCATATTTTTGATAAATGCTGCCTTTTCACTACTTGTGATCCATTACATATCTCCAGTGTTGCAAGTAATAGAATAACAAAGAGCTAATGTCAAACTAAAAGAACAAATAGCAAGAAAAGCACATTTAATATGTATGTCTCCAAGTAAAATGGAGAGGAGACATGTGTCTGCAAGTGAGGATAGTAAATGCAATCAGTAACTGCTAAACCTTTCTTTTCCTTTTGGCTTTTCCTTTCAGGGGTCACCACAGCGATTCATTTGTCTCCATCTAACCCTGTCTTCTACATCCTCTTCTCTCACATCAACTCCCTTCATGTCGTCTTTGACTACATCCATAAACCTCCTCTTTCGTCTTCCTCTATTCCTCCTACCTGGCAGTTCCAAACTCTTCATCCTTTTACCAATATATTCACTATCTCTCCATCTCAGCCTGGCCTCTCTGACTTTATCCCTAAAACTTCTAACATGTGCTGTCCCTCTGATCTACTCATGCCTGATCCTATCCATCCTGGTCACTCCCACAGAGAACCTCCTCATCTTCATCTGTGCTCCCTCCATCTCTGCCCCCTGTCTTTTCTCCAGTACCACGGTCTCTAGACCAAACAACATGGCTGCTCTCACTATACTTTTGGACACCTTTCCTTTCATTTTAGCTGGAACTCTTCTATCACACATGACAGCTGACACTTTTCTCCACCCGTTCCATCCTGCCTGTACACGCTTCTTCACCTCTTTTCTACACTCTCCATTGTTCTGGACTGTTGACCCTAAGTACTTAAACTCCTTCACCTTCTTTATCTCTTCTCCCTCTAACCTCACTCTTCCACTTGGGTCCCTCTCATTCACACACATGTACTCTGTCTTGCTGCAGCTAACCCTCATTCCTCTCCTTTCTAGGGTAAATCTCCACTCTTCAAGCTTCTCCTCCACCTGTTCCCTGCTCTCACTAGAGATCACAATATCATCTGCAGACATCACAGTTCATGGAGATTCCTGCCAAACTTTGTCTGTCAGCCTGTCCATCACCATAGCGAACAAGAAGGGGCTCAGAGCTGATGCTAAATGCTAAACCCTAAATACATTTAATTGATAATAATACATTTGTCAAACTCTACCAGTCAAAGGTTTGGACAAACCTGTTTTTTTCTTTATTTTCATGACTGTTTACATTGTAGATTCTCACTGAATTAATCAAAACTATGAATGAACACATACAGAATCATGTAGTTTTTTTTAAAGTGTGATATAACTCAAAACATGTTTTATATTTTTCAAAATAGCTACCTTTTGCTTTGATCACTGCATTGCACATTCTTAGCATTCTCTCGATGAGTTTCATGAGGTAGTCACCTGAATTGTTTTCCAAAGGTGTCAAAAGAATTCCCACTGATACTGAGCATTTTTCGGCCATCAGCAGTCCATCTCATGTTATTTAATTGAGAAGGTGTGTCCAAACTTTTGACTGGTAGTGTATAGAGTAAGTTTTCAAAGGTTAAATATTTAAATACATCCCAAAAAAGCTAATGATATTATATTACATATTAAATATATTCAATAATTACAATGTAGTGTTCACAATTCATCAATAATTAATATGAGTTCTGTCAAAGTAAAAAGTACATTTCTCACAGTAGGATAATATTAGCTGCACTAAAATAACAGTACTCTTTAATGAATATAAATTAAAAAGTAATATATAAGTTAACTGATCTGAATACAAGCTCTACATTTCTTACAAAAAACAACTGTGAAAAACACTTAACTTCATATATCTGTTTTACACCACTAGGTGGCCCTCTAAAACTACATACAGTAAATAAGGTTCTTATGTGGCAAGACTTCTTTTCAGTTATGGTTCGGTAATAACTGTGATAATCAGTCTTAATATAAATACAAATTCTTCCGCAGAGTATGTTTGAGATCGATGTTGTATTTTGTCCTGGAATTACTTTCGTTGTAATTATAGATGGCTGCATTCACCTCAATATGAGCATCAACAACGTGTGTTTTTCTGTCATAACACAAAGAAGAAGCAGGTTTTTTAGTTATACAAAATGAAAAACATATAAAACAACAATTTATATGAAATGTGTATATTAAAGAGTTATTAGACAACAGATGAATCACTTTTCAGTACCTTTTCTGGTCTGTTTGTAAGGCTTTGGCCAAAGACATCAGGTAGATGGAGTGATGATCCCTTTGCTCCAGCTGGCTTTCATCTGTCCAGCAGTGGCTCCAGAAGATGTCTGCATCTGTAGGGATATAATGATGCCTGGACAGGCCATCTGTCTCAAGGTCTTCATCCCGGTGGTACATCCTGGCATAAGGCTGAAACTCAGGGACACTGTACCTCTGAATGAAAAAGAGCTTAGGCTTTCCAGCCAGCATTGGACATGCTTCAGCTGTGAAGAGACGCCTGACAGTGTCTAGATGCAAACCTGTGCTGAATGTATCTGTGGCTAAGAGGTAATCTGCAGTACCACGGCTGATGATGCAACAGACAAAGCAATCGCCTTCTTGGTTTTGTCGATTTCTAAATATCTCTCTCAGAGTTGAAAGGGTGTCTTTTGCGTTCAGCCACTTGTGGAGAAAAACGTTGAAGTGGAGATTCTTAAAAGTATGTTCCAGCATTTCTGAAAGAGTAAGGAGAGCAGAAGACAGCATTTTCGTTTCAGCCATACAAGTCTGGATAAATATTGTGTTCAAAATAGATCTGCAATTGACAATTAGTTGTAGTGCGGATTCTTTCTCAGCTATTTCAAATAGTTGTGAAATAAAGTAATGTGTTACATAACGTCTGTTGAGGGTTCTGCATTCTAGACATAGCTTATATGATCTATTTGCTTCTTTCTTCGTTTCTTCTTTCTTATGTTTCCTTTATGTACTTTGAAGGTGTTTTAATTTGGAAGTGTTGCTTATGTGAATCTGTTTGTTGTTGTTTTAACCAGGACTAACTAGAGATGAGAGCTTGTCTCTCAGTGGGACATTCCAAAATATAAAAGATAAATAAAATGAAAAAAAAAAAAAAAAAAGTCAGACTACATGCATAGAATATCAGGAAAGAATGATCAGTGGTTAATATATTTATCTGGTTCTAGCAAATTATCAAATCAATAGAAACCAGAAAGGACTGAGCATGAGATAAACTAAAAAAAAAAATGTCAAAAAGTATAAATGTCCACTACAGAATCTCAAAATGTAACCCACAGACATTATGTATTTACTCAAGAAATGCTGAAAAATCAGCATAATAAAATCAGTATTCAGTGTCAAGTGTTTTTTTCTTTTCTTACCTCCATCATTACCCACACAGTCTATTATAACACACACTCCTCTGGGGTTGGTATTCAATTTGTAGCAATCTATTGGAGTCTACAACGCAAAAGGAAAGGCGGAGTAATAAATACATCATAAACAAATGAAAAGTAACACATAGTAAAGTTATTCACACCAATCTGGAGAAAAAAAACTTACCGGATGGTTCTGTTCTCGGCGTACAGGTGTATGTACAGAGGGTAGGTTTGTTGCTGCTGATGATAAAAAGTAATAACACGAATATTATTCTCAAAGCTAGAACTAAACTTGTGGTGAATTCCAAATGAATTTGCTTTACATTTAATCCTTCCTATGGGATTTATAAACACTTATTCGAAAAATAGTCACCACCACTTTTTAATCAAACTACAGCTTTTATTATACAATTAATGCTTAAAAAGTGATTTAAAATTTAGATCAGTAGATGCTTTTAGCAAATGTTCATGTCATTGAGAGATATGGTTAAAAAAAAAAAAAAGCTGTAAGAGTAGTACAGCTTTCCAACTTCATGGAAAGTCACCTGTAAAACAATATTTGCCATTCACTGTGTACACACAGAAAAACGTCTTACCACAATTTGCTAATATGTAAAGCAGTCTGCCTTACCAGTGAGGAGAGTCTGCACCTGTCTTGCTTGCTGAGGCCAATGGAAAGTCTCTCGAATGGGATTTGAGCACTAAACGAGATAATCACAAGTGTTAGGATTCTAAAAAGAAATAATACATTTCGATTTTTGTGGAACGTTTCACCTACAGCAGCTCTGCACCTCTGTTGTTGAGAGGGATGCTGTTCAGACGTTACAACTGCAAAAGTAAATACAAGTAAATGTACTTAATAAAGTAGCTTTAAAATCCATTTCAATGTCATTTTTTGTCCAATAACAAATAGATGAATAGTGTTTTACTGTGCTACAGGGTCAATGAAATTTTGACATGCAGTCTTTTTTGTTTTTTTAGCTCTGCTGGGGAGGTTATGTGATCATCTCTTATTACAGAAGAACCACTGCATAACACTGGGGGCAGTGGCAGGAATTGTGTTTCACTTTCTTTAACACTGTCGACTCCCAAGCTAACTTAAAATGGAAATAGCTGAATTCACAGAACGTGGTTGAATCAACACAATAAATGATAATGAAAGTAACTAATTACACCAGCTCACGAGTTAGGAATAAGATCTTAATAACCATGTGATTCAAGACAATAACCATGTAATTAAATGTTTTGTTTGTCATTTGTTTAAAGACAGATTAATGTGGTATGGAACAGATCACACAGTTTAACCACAACTCTTTCCATCAGGATATTAAATATGATGTAACATTAGTTCTAAATAAGCCCATGAATGTGTCATTGTGGTATTTATAATTGTGACACAACTGTCAGGTATCATCTGATTATGATTCTCAGTCAAGCATCTTGTTTCTGTTTGTGACTCATTACTAGAACCCCCAAGTACAAGTCTCTTATTGTACAAAAGATAAAAGAAAAAAAAGTTCCATACTCTCACCAGTCATCTTGTAGGACTTCACATGTTTGGCGAGGTCAACCCTGTCAATGTTCATCAAACATTCCTCTACAAGGTCAACATGTTCAGATGAGACTTTATCCAGCTTCTCAAGCTCAGTGATCACATCCAGGAAATTCTGCCATTGAAAAGAGTTGATAGTTAAATGTGTCAGAGAGGAAGTTGCTTAAGCAACAGGGAATGCCCCACACAACATGTAATTTGGAAAAAGAAAACAGAACTAAATTCCATTCATGCATTTACCTGGGCTTTGTCCAACTTTTCTCTGGACACTTCTTTACTTAATAAGAATTTCATACGGTTCAGGTCTTCACTGGCAATATCCTCACTTACATCAGCCATCAATACCCTACAATATGGAAAAAACATGATTATAAAAAAAAATAAATAAATATTCACAACTATGTTAAGCAGCACATCCAGGATCTGGAAAGCGTATATCACCTGAATTTTGGCAAAACCTTTCTGAAGGTATAATTCTTCTCCACCTGGTTCCTACTGTATCCAAATACCTTTCTCAGGATATCATAACGTCTCATTTGTAAAAGGATTTCTACTAGAAACAAATGATCCGCCTCATAGTTGCTCATTTTAGATTTCAGTGTCTCTTTGACACACATAATGCTGTTGTCTGTGTCCAGACTTCCACACAAGTACAGAAGTCTCCTGCGTTCACTTTGGCTCAGAGCCTCAGCTATTGTACTGATGCTCTGTAACAAATATTTGTCAGACACATCCATGGAATTTGATGAACAAGTGATACAGTCAAACTTGACCAGTGACGATGGCCCCACAGAAACCTTCAGATTAGAAAGCCTAGACATGGGATCACATCCAAAGAGACTGTGTTAGTATTCCAGTTAAAAATGTGGAGAAAAAAATATAATTAGAAAATACTTTAATCGCAAGGACACTCAATGACAATTATATAGATTAGTTAAAAACATACCTGACAGCGTCGAAGTCTGAGAACGAGAACTGTGAAAGAGGAATTTAGCTAAAAGCCACATGACATACATTCTCCCTTACACAGGCAGGTGGGGAAGTACCTCTGTCATCTTTTACTCATTACTCTTTTTACGCAATTCCAAAGGATGTCCAAAAAAGGTTGTTCACAAAAAAAAGAAACTAAACTTTACGAGGGTCCGCCATTTCGCACATAAACGAAAGTGAAACTAAAGTGAAACTAGCTGCGATAACACAAAGACAGAAGTTAAAGATACATCCCATAGACAAGGTCTGTTTTAAAACATGTGGATTATTGTCGAGCTTCATGCCAGTTTTTATAACTTTGTGTAAAAGTAGTTATACCGTAACTAATATCTAATGGACAGGTCTCTCTAGAGAGAAATTAAATAGAATAGATTAGAATAAAAACAAACATCGCATTATGAAAAACGTTTTGTAATTGCAATCTAAATTTTATTTATGGACTTTATATAAAATTTGGGTCATTAAAGTTCACCTTGATTTTATTATTATTATTTTTTTTAAATTGTATGTTGTTATAGTGTTAAAATGTCTTCGTACACTCTGACATTAATAGATTTTGTACTAATTTCCATGCTATAATGTAATATTAGTACGTTTTTCTTTTCTATCTTGGTAGCACTACACTTCCATACACTGTATATTTCCTCGGTGCACTGCCTCTATTTTCAATGTCAAGTTTGTTCTTCATTATTGATGTCATAACTTCACAAGTGATAAAAATGAAAGATTACTGATCGGTTTCATTGAAGTGCACTCGTGTCATAACGATGAGATTTCCGACTGTCGTGAAGGCAGCAGAGCTGCTCCCGCTGCAGGTCTCCGGTGCTTTCTGCTTACCAAAGCGCACTGAGTTCCGCTCCGTCTGGCCAATAGTGTCGCGCTTTGCTTCAGCACCATTGCAGTGGAGAGACCATACGGAGGTGCTGCTCACGGAGAGAGGGATCACTTGGTGGAAAGATACACGACCTGGGTGACCGCTCCGGGCTAATATCGCCCCTACTCTCCCAATACAGTCCCCGGGTGACATTGCCATAACCAGCTTCAGTCCGGGTGAGCATTTCATTATTTGGTCGCTGACAAAACACTCAGGATTTCCCAGGTAGTCGTAGTTATGAGCTGCTGGTGACTTGGACCATCATCAGCAGTGTCGTGTTGATGTGGATGGATACCAGCGGAGAGGAGGCTGCAACGCTGTGGGCTCGGTAATTAACCAGCTAACACCGTTTCTTACTATTACACCTATAACACTTAGTCAGCCTGCCTTTTCGGCCTGGTCACGACTGGTGAAAAATGAGAATGAGGACGTCCAACAGCTGCTGACTAGAACAGGCTGTCTTACGCCATTCAAGCCGAGCTAAAGGAGCTAACCGACCGCTTGCTTCTGGCTTTCGTGGCACTGTTTAACAACCGCTAGCTAGCAGTTAACTAACTGGCTAACGACCTAAGACCTGCGAACAGCCATACAGGTAACACACGTTTTAGCTAGCGTGTTAAAAGTAAGACTGCACCTTGGTTGACATTTAACCTCAGACACTTCATATTTTGCTCCAAATTGCCATATAATCCGTATTTTCTCTGTGGCGATCTACATAGCGTGTTCAGAATGGTTTTACTTTGAAAATGAGAGCGGAAGTCTCAACTTTTCACCCGTTTGTAGTTGAAAAACTTAACATTGGGAGCAAAACTGAAGGAAAAGGTTCAGTCTGATTCTGCAAAGCAGTGTTTTGTTTTGAGGTTGGTCAGGGTTAGGGGTGTCATTTCTCAACTGATTCAGGAGGCAAAGGTAAAAATAAACGACGAGTGGCTGAAAACTGTATATAATAATATACCTATTTCATGTATTTTGGGTACGTTTGATTTGCTGCTTTTTTTTAATTCACCTGATGTATTGCATTATTTCACATAATTTCCAATTGTCACAAAGTCACCATAACAAAACAGAATTCGACTGAAATAATGCACCTCAAATGAGGAATATTTGTACTAAACTAGGGATGTCAAACCTATTTCAGTACAGGGGTCACATAGAGCGCAATATGATATCAAGTGGCCTGGACCAGTCCATAATAACCTTTAAATAATTTCAACTCCAAACATTTCTGTCAGAGTAAAAAAGTAAAACTACATTATGGAAACATTTAGATCTACAAATTATCCTCGTAATAACAAGTGCAATTTTAACAATATTATGGCTCAGTTTATCATTTACACGTGTGTTACAACTTACAGATCATCATAATATTGTTAAAATTGCACTTAATTCTCTTAAGACATTTCATAATGTCCATGTTTTTGTGAGTGTAAACATTTTCGTGTACAGCAAAGTGACTGACATTACCGATACTGATAGTCCATGTAGCTAGATTGGGATGTTAGTCCATATCATCCTCTCAGCGACTTCAGAGCTAGTATACAGTGGCCTAGTATGAACAGAAAGCTGTTAGTCTACCTCTTGCTTTGCTCCATGCATAAGTGCACCAGTATTCAGGAGACCAGACACTTCCTACTTTGATACTTACGAAGTGTTTCTACTTGAACCAGTTAGCATAAAACAAAGGACTCTCTCTTGTCCCAGGGTTGTTTTATGAACTGTGCTTGAGCAGAACAGTGGCTTACTGTACACCAGTGGTTTAACGCTCAGAGGGACTTTTAAACTCCTTTCAGCTCTGTCAAAACCCTCTGCCAAATTGCTTTCAGGTATATTTTTATGTAAACATTGCCATCTTTACACTAACAATAGCAAATTCAGTGAAAGCTGCACTAAGACTAATTTTGGTCCCCTACAAATAATGACGTCATGCTCAAAGATGTAGAGCTGAAGATCCAGATAATTCCATGCCATCTGCTGCTCGTTCTCAATCATCATCCACTCTGCTCCTCCCTTTCTCTGCCTCTGCCACAGTGTGTTTTGGGACCAGGCTATCATCAGAACTGTGGTCTATTTTTGACAGAAATTCCATTTACCCATTTAATATGTGTCACTGTCATCTGGAGCTGAATTTCTTGTATTGCTCAGATTGCAAAGGGTATCTGGGCCTGGCTCTAATGTGAGAAAGACCTGAAATGTATGCAAACATATTATGTAGTTGGGGAATTCTTTGAACAAACAGTAAACCATCAGGGTCTTGAACTTTGTAGAACTCTTCAGCCATTTTTGTAGTGTCAAAGAGATGTCCTGAGTTCAAGACTAAGGTCAACACTTCCTCAATCATGTATCTGAGTGTGAGTTGCCTGATAATTCACAACAATGTTGCGTGTTGTCCACCAATGAACTGTAGCTGTAAACTGTAATGAGCCCCAGAGTATGTTGCCTCCCTCCCACCTATAGCGATTCATCAGCCTTAGGGATCAAAGCTGTAATTAGCCAACCATGGATTAGCAGGGGTGACTGTTTTCCACTGTGCTTGCCCCCACAGAGCCAGAAGATCACACAGTCAGCCCCCTGCCATTGCCCCTTTTGCCTTATTTTTGTTGTATTCAGGTCATGCAAAGGAGAGATCCCAGATGTTTTATGTTTCAACATGTTTCCAGCCTGAAGAGTTTGGACATATACCATTTGTGAATAATTTGATTGTGGTATTTTTTTTTTTTTTAAACATCTATCAATTTCCAAATCAGGTCCTGATGTATGTACTTAAAGATGTCCACCGGAGGCATTTTATTTGTGTCGCATACTAAGAGACTAGAGGATCAGCAGGATATGTGGTTGGCATGCAGAGCAAGCTGTGGTGCTGCTGACTCATTGCACTGCCAGGTATGAGGTCTGTCTGTGTATTGGCTGTCTCTATGATGTACAGTATGTCTCTCCTGCCCCACCCCACCCCCCGCCCTCATGCAGAGCCATGTCTCTCTGTCAGCCAGACAAGACTCCATACGGTTCCTCTGGGGGATCCTAAGAGGTGGAGTAGCATAATGTGTGTACGCTGTTGTTTGTAAATAAAATCACGGCTTTCAAAGCGCATTGTGGAAATGGAAGAAATGGCTCCTCGTTTTGATGATGATGTTACCAAACTGTGACTATCTGATACGCTGCAGGATCATGACTAATATTTCATCGCATATTATTGTGCTTTATTATCTATACACAGCCAAGCAAAAAAGGCCTAATCTGGATTTAACTAAGTAAATGGGTAAGATCCTTCCATTGGATAGTTACTGCAACAATTAACGTGTTTCAGTTGCAACAAGTTCTTTAACCTTAACAGATGTAGTAAGTAGCATCTCATTACTATGACAACCATCCATTTGCTGAACAGCATGTAAAAAATTAACTGTGCTTCAATAGAAAAGGGTCATGTGGTCTGAGTCCACATTGACCCTGTTCCAGAGTGAAAGTTTCCGGAGGATGAGAAGAGAGGTGGATGAAATAATTACCCATCATCCCTAGTGCCTATAGTACAAACCTGTGGGGTCAGTGTTATGATCTAGGGTTGATTTAATTGGTCAGGTGTAGGTTCAACAACTTTGTGTCCAAAAAATGGTGGAAGTAAATTAGGGCTGCACAATATTGGAAAAAACTGACATTGTGATTTTTTTCTTTTTCTTTTTTTAACCTCACAGGAGGATATAAAAGCTGTGTGGCATCGTCATAAATGGTCAAACAAATTAGTTGCATCTCCTCTCATGGCAACAATTGCAAGGCACTGTCGACAACAGAACACGTGTTTCAATATCATCCTTCTTGTAGCCGAAATAATTCCAGATAACTGACATTACTTTTCTTTTTGGCACCAAGTCTTTGTTTACAGTGATTTTCTCCTGTTTGTTACTCATTTTTCAACGTTGTTACCGGCATCTCGTGCCAAACTGATTAAGAACGTTTGTGATTGGTGGATCGTTACGTGCAGTGCGTGTCAGGTAGCCTTGAAATGAAATGAGAAAATGTTGAGTTTATTTGCCTCCTACATCGCAGGAGCTGCGATGTGACGATTATGCACACGTACATCGCAATGACGATTCTCAAATGGTATATCGTGCAGCTCTAAAGTAAATGTCATGACATTGCATAAATTTAGCAAAAATGAAGCAATGGCAAATATGTGAGGTAAAAAATGAACCAAAAAATATTAGTGTTGGCCAGGCTGTATAATGGGTATATAATGTATGAAGGAAATTGTACAAATAAACATCTACAACGCTCTCTTCAACGCTACAATTTTTGCACAGAAAAAGACTAAAAGAGTTTTCAAAACAGCTTTCAAACAACGACATCACTTGCATCCATTTATTATTATCTTTGTAATTAGAGTTTGTACAAAATTGGTTAAAAATATCCAACAACTTTTTTTTTTTTAACTGCAGTCTGAAATCAGAGAGGATGTTGTTTTTACTTGTATGTATACCATTTTTGGAACAATTTTCATAGGTATTGTTGATTCACAGTTTGAGTCTCCACACCCCTTTTATCCAACCGTGTTTGTTGTATGTTGTAAAAATAATGGTGATTTGAAGGCGTGCAATAGTGTTTATATGGTTTAACCTGCTGACCGTTGTATTCATTATGGACATGTTATTTCAAAAGTGGCCTAAACTACGTACTGCCATCACCAATGTGTTGGTTTATGTGATTAGATAAGCTGTTGGGGAGATTTCCTATTCCAAAGATAGACTCCAATGATCATACGTATTTGGTTGTTTTATTTGTTATTGGTTTTATTGTTCTTATTTTTTATTTATTGTTGTTTTTAATTGTAAAGATTTTATGTTTTTTATATATATTTTTAATCTGTTCTTGTATTTTACTTATTATTTATTTATTTTCCTGTACAGCATTTTGATCCACTGTGGTTGTTTTAAAGTGCTTCACAAATGAAGTCGGATTGAATGATAGGGTGAAAGACTTTGCCATTTTCTAAACTTTGAAAATGTTGCAGAAATAGATGACCAACGCTGCTGCTCAAAAGACGAGCTCGCAGTGGTCGAGGCGACAGGACATCAGACGCATTCGTGATCAGATTCTTCCCCAGTTTTCCCCTAGGCTTCTCCCACCTTCAGTCACCTCTCTGTTTGTTCTCCTGTTCAGTTTGCTGGACCTGACTCAGTGCCTGTTTTAAGTTGAACATTAGCCAAGAACCAACTGATTCCAGCAGACTTTGAAATGTTGCCAGTTATTTATTGTTGTGAAATGATGGAAAAGAAGTGGAGGCCTTTGCTGACATTAGCTGGAGAATGAAGGACCTGTTCACAAACCTGTTCCTTTACATTTACACTTTAATGCAACAGAAGTAGTTCATTCTCCAGTAAAGCCTGAGTTCTACAGTCTCACTTCGTTTATGATTTTCTCCAGGTGTTTGTTTTTTAGGTCTTAAACGTATTTTACACTTGGAGTGACTCAGGGTTTAATTGGAAATTTCAAGTCTGGCCAGGGCTCCATGGCTAATGCTTATCAACTTGGCCACAGCTTCTTGACAGAAATCTATCTTTGTCCAACTAGTGTAATTTCTTTGTGCCTGCTGCAGTGCAATAACTGGAGCCAAAATGTAGCCCACTTAATTGTTGTTTCCATGCTGTTGGAATTTGATTTAATATCTATTTTTGACTCACAAGGGTAGGAGGAAGTTTGAAGACCAAGCACTTTTTGGTGAGATTTTGTTGTTATTCAGCGATTTTTTTTTTTTTTTTTTTTTTTTTTTTTTTTTTTCAGGAGTCCCTGCTTCTTAGGTGGTAATGCAGTTATGCGCCTCTTACGTCTCCTATTTCCCCTTGTTGATCTTTTGGCCGTGCAGACATTGGGTTCAGGCCTGTGGGCTGCACGGCGGTCTCAACATGTCATGAAAGCTCAAGGTTCCCCATTGTTAGAAGGCTACTGAGCAGCTTATATGGCTGGGCTGGATTTTTCTTGCTTTCTCTTGAGTAAATTTAAATGCCCCCCCCCCCCCCACACACACACACACACACACACACACATATACTTGGCGTGCTCACACTATGTACAACAGTGCTAAATACTATGGAATTAGTGGTCATGTGCTGGTAATTTAAACTGCCAGTGAGCTTTTAACAGTTAAACCTTTCATTAAACTCATTGTTTCGGTCTTACATTGAGCCATGAGGTTACACTGAGCTACAGTGTGCACCGTGTACTTATCAATAGTGTAGTTCTGTGGAATAACCTACCGGTGTTGACCCTTTTTTTTTTTTTTTTTTTACAGATGTAGCTAGTGGTGGGGTTAAGTGAAGCACTGAAAATTAATCGATTTGAAATGAAGTACTTTAATTGTCTACTTGTTTGTGTTTAAAGGTTAATATAGCTCTCCATTTGAACAAACTGTCAATGATGGCAGTTCACAGACAATCAAACTCATTCCATGACTCATATTACATTGTATTAGATTGTACAGGTACATCCAATACCCAAGTAACCATTGTTTGAATTAGGAATACGTAGTTTTCTGTGATTTGTTTATGTAAGTTGATTTTTTTTTGTAAACTGAAGAGTGAGAGCTACACCCTCTGAGTTGTCAAGCACAAGCACTTTTAAGATCTGTTGAGCATCTTCTGCCAAAATGCCTACTTAATATTAATGCTAGTTCTTGATGATTCAGTGTACTTTATGGTAAACTGTTTGCTTTTGGATTTGTTTTGGAGCATGAGACTATGGTGTTGAAATTTAAGTCCTACGTTAGATTACAATATATTTAAATAGAACACTTGTTATAGGAGCGTCATTTGAGAACGGGAGAAATGCTAAGATTATTAAAAAAATATAGATGCTGAATTGAAATTATGCTGACAGTTTTTCTGGTAGATATAGTTCTAAAATGGGTTTGTAAATGTCATATCTCACCTCTATTTGAATTATTACTGAATTATTTGAAACACAACTGTGTAGAAAAAAAAAAAACCTCACTGCTTTATAAATAAACGGGGACTTTTAACTTTTTTTCCCCTCCAAAAATCATAAGGCTAGGTTCGGTTTTAGTTCCATTTAGTTTTGAAACGAAACCACAGTAGAATAGTCCTTCTTTTAACCAGCCAACACCACATTTAGATGTTTGTTTATGTTCACACACTTATTTTTTATTTATTTTTATTTTTTTATTTTATTTTTCAAAAACACAGGTTGTTAGTTTTCACATTACAAACAGACACAAGTGAAAACACAAATATACTATATTATACAAAATGTTGAGGTAATGCACTAAAGTAATTATTCATATTTTTGTGTGTCATTAAAATGCAGAATAACATAGTTTGAGCAATGGTGAAGGTGTTTGAACTGTATCTAATTTTAACCATGAATGAGACACCTCAGCATAGTTTTTCCCTTTTCCATTTGCTTTAGGTGCAGTGAATATACACTTAACTACTAGGCCTGAGTATAATAATGTAAAGAAAAACTTGTTATACTTGCAGCTCATTACGACACTGGATGGAATTGAATTTTTATTGAAATATAAATGTTTGCATTTAGATGAACTTGATCTCAGTGCTTATAGTCATGTGTGTGCGTGGATGTGGCTGTGGGACACTCTTAAGAGCTAAAGTACAGTCTCAGAGAGTATGTTTTGTAGGTGGATGTGTGTGTATGTGCACACAACATTTGCATTAGAGGCCTTCATTTGTGTGGGGCGGAGAGGAACGAGGCAGGAGACTGTTGGCATTCACCTGTGCTGTGTGTTTATGGCTAACTATCAGATTGGTGGAACCCTGTGTTTGTATGTGTGTTTGTATGTGTGCTTAGTTGCAATACGGGCCCATCCCAACACGTCTGGCCCTGCAGCTGCAGCAGTGCTAATTTTAGCCCAGGATGTGCGTATGCCTCAGTTCCCCTAGCCTGGCCTATAAGGGATGAGGAGAGGATGAGGGAGAGCGAGCAGCCAATTTTTCACTCTTCCTCCTCTCCTTCGTGTGCACCTTCCTCTCTTTCTCTCTTCCTCTGTTGAACCATCCTTTTCAGCCCTTCATTTATCGAGAATAGAAACACGTGTTGTGTATTTTGTGTGCCTGGGAGTATTTAGGTGTGTCCATGTGGCCTGGAGGCAGCACTATTGATTTCCACAAGAACATATTGACTCTGGCCACTGTCGCCTGCCGGTTGATGACCTTTACTCAACAATGTCCTTTCTGTTAGCTTGCTTCCTGCTCAGGTGTGTGTGTGTGTGTGTGTGTCTGCACCTGCTTGTTCCATTTCTGCAACTGTACATTGTCGTCTTCATTGTGTAAAAACCAGGTTACAGGGGTATAATTTTCCATCTGTGTATTTGCTATTAATAAACCCAAGCCTATTCTTGTGCAGACAGCCTGCTCCAGTGGTGAGTGGCTGGTTCTTGTTACAACTGTGAGAGGTGCAAGGATGGAGATTACAGCTGACTGGTTCACTGTGGTCAGGTATTAGAGTTAATCCCTCTATCAAGGGAAAGTGTCTAGATAATATGTGTGTGTAGGCCTAGTTGTCTGTACGTTCCATGAGGAGTTCCTACAAACAAACAAAGAGATGAGTTAAAGCCAGATTTAGTTAGTCGTGAAGTTTTTGCTTTAATGCTCCTTTACCTTTACGCTTGTATACTTGAATTATGCTGCATATTCATGTGAAAATTAACAGGGAGATAGAAGTCACAGCAGTCATGAAGCTTCCCTAGATGCCTGTAAACCTTATGTGTGAGTTTCTGTAGATTTATCTGAATTCCAACATCTAATGTTACCTCCTGTTAGAGCAGTTTAACAGCCACAGTTTAGGTGATGTTGAAAAAATGAGTCTTCACTGGCTTCACTTCTCTATTCATCATAAAATATTGCAACCTCGATTTTCTATATTGCCGCACATTGCTACTTTATCATCAGTTTATACATGTAGTCAGGTAAATATGAACTGCTTTTTTTATTCAGGATTTGCTTACAAAAATCAGACCACAACAGTCTATAATGTAAGGGGCCGCATCTTTTTGATACCAGTACCTTGGGCTGTAGAACTTTGTTAACATGTGATATTGATTATTGTGCGTGGTACTGCTATGTGCATTTGTGATTTGAATCTCCTTGCTTCAATCTTAAGGAACACTGGGAGATTGCTGAACACTTTGTAATTTGCTTTTGTTTCCAACCCAAAATTGTTGTATATTGTACACTTTCCTGCTCAGTGTCACTGAATCCACAGTATCACAGACCTTCTGAACTGCAGTTTTTTTGTGATTATGTAATAGCAGAGGCTGACATTGCACTTGTGAGTTGATTAATTGTTCAGCCTTATAAGTATCTGTGTGACCCACCTTAGCAGCAAAACATAAATCCCTCTGCAATGCATTGCAAGCAAATGCGGGGATAGTCAGGCTCACACATCACAATGCACTTCTGCATTGAGTAATTTCCTCCAATTACATCTAATTTGACCTATGACATATGAAAACATCATGACATTGTAAAAGCAGGACGAGGCAAACGTCCTGCTGAAGTGTCTTTGAGCCGGACACTGAATCCCTCATTGTCTTTATCTGACCCTGAGATCTGATCCTCCTGTTGAGGATTGTGGAAAGAAAAAGAAATGTTACCATGAGAGATCAATTGTCTCATTCTAATTGTTGAATCTTCAAGTTTGTTGTGGTTACAGAGGGAAAAAAAAAAGGAGAGAAAAAAGCAGCATCAGAGAAGTAGTGTGAACAGAACAGGCATGAAGCTTGCTCGGGCTCAATAATTCATGGCTGACTGAGCTAAGCTGACCTTGAAAAATCCCCAGTGTTGGACCGTTGAAACCTGGCACTGCTCATTTAGGCCAGAGTGGAGAAGTTGAGACAGACGGAGACAAACAGTCATACAGTACATGTGCATGCTATGGTAAGTTATAGTCAGCTGCCAACAATAGTGTTTTATTGACAGTGAAGTATTCAGTGGAAGATGGTAGCACTGAACAATATAACGTGCTTTTTGCGGCAATATTTCCTGTAGTTTGGACATGGCTCCTTGTGTTCTTCAACAAGACACAGTGTTGGCAGGATATTTACAAGAACACAACACAAACAAACATGGAAGAGAGCAAAAGCTACATGAAAAGGAGAAATTGTGAACAGGTCAGACAAGGCAAAGCAAGGAGTTTGTACCCTTAAAAGAAGGGGCTACTTTTGATGCACGAATGTGGTTTGGGTTTGAAGAGTCTGACACAGTATCAGAAGATCAGACTTCCAATTTTTGCTACAGATCTAACAGCAATAACCTCTTTGAGTAGCTACACAAGAATGATGTCAAACAGAGCGAAGAGTTTATAGATGAAAGTGACAAATTTGTAGTCATGTTTTTAAAACCATTTTCCCTTGATATTAACCCGCATTACCTGGTGAACTTTTACTCCGATAGCCACGTTAGATGAGAACGCAGGCTGCGTGAGAGCCTCGTGTGAACTCACACAAGCAACATCCAACAGTGCAATGAGGTACTGCTGTCACGCACAGGTGAGGTTGAGCCTTTTTCCAGTGTAGGGTTTGCATATTCTCTGACCCATTTTAAATTCTTTTGTTTGCGGCTATAGTTGAGAAAAAATATATGTAGCTTAACATCAATGTTTTCTATTTTATTTCATGTTTTAATTGAAAACGTGCCAAAAGGCTTGTGATTCATTTTTCTGCTTTTATTTTAAAAAATATTTTACAGAAGAGAAAATTAATCAAATAAGGATTTACCTGTATTTGTTCTGACAAATTGTTCTGTTTTATATTGATTTTTCTTCTTTTTTTATTTTCACCAACAAAATAGATTTTTAGAAACCATTCTGGATGAGAAAGAAAAGCGGTTTTCATCTTATCATAACCTCTGCTCCTCAAAAATTAATTCTGATGCCATATTTTTAAAAGTATTTTATAAAAGAAAAAAAATATGAATAGACATATTGTCTGCTGGACATCATGAAAATAGACAAACAGGCTATTTAAATGTTCCAGGTGTGTCTTCACTTCCCTGTTTCAGGTGCAGCCACAGTAAATATAGTTAATCTCTACTTTCCTGGGCTGAAACATTGTGTTTGCTTACACTGGTTTAATGAGTCACAGATACTCATGTGATTCTTCTTTCTGTAAGGACTGATGAGTATTATTCGGTGCTTGAGGTGCTGCCACTCTACACTCATTTGAAGACTCCAGCTCTTCCATGGTTAAAAGTACATTCACTCAATCTGTATTGATTTGACTGTTCATGGTCACTTGCATATTCTTCAATTGCACTTAAACACATGATTATATTCTAGTCAAACCCAAACAGCCTCATGAAGTTTGTTTCCCTTCACATTAAGGTTATGACACAGACAGTTTAGAGTGCAGCACTGTGGGAGTAGCTTAGACCCGTGCTGTCTGTCATAGAACTGGCTTTATTAGAATGCGTGGTGTGTTTGTTTAGGCAGTGACACAGCACGGCGATCAGCGTGCTGCAGCTGTTGTTAGTCTTTTGCGTCCTGGCAGCTGGCAGAGGAGAGGTCTGGCTAAAACCGTACCCTCATGAGTGACAGTAGAGGCACGGCTCACACATACACAGCAGCGGTCATGCCTAGTCTTTAACTGTTGCATTTGATTTCAGCACTGACTGAAATGAGTGTATGGGAGGAATTTTATTTACCGGATTATTCATTCATGAGACTGCCATGGTCCAGGCTCTTTTATTAAACTAACCTCTGTCAGACTGTGGGATGGTGAGTTCCCCTCCCTCTTAAAACAACATAACACGTTGCACTCAGTATCTGCCTGACTGGCCTGCTCAATGGTCCTTTTCTCAGTTATGTATTAGTCTGTACCAGTGTGAAAGCCTCCAATTTAACTCCATCTTCACACTTTAGGATCACTGGCGCAATGAACATTAATATATATATAAACCAATAACATAAAATTCTGAAGCGGAACAATGTGCAAAATGAGTGCTGTTACTCTTGATACTTCAACTATAGTTTGATGCTTTTACTTTGTGATTAAAAGAATCACAATGCAATGACACAAGATGTTTTTTCTTTATGTATTGTCTTTCAAAATATTCCCCAAGATATTTTTTTGCACGTAAAATTCATGAGAAAACACCTCCAGATCCTCATTATTTTTAGTGTTCTACCTAGTCACCTTTGCCATTATAGTAGACAGGTCTCTGGAACAAATCCATGTTGTTATTTAGTCATAAGCTTGACTTTTAAACTGAAACGTAGCCTAGTAAAAGTTCAAATTCCATTTTAGCTTGAACCTCCCAACTGAAAACGCTTATTGTGTCCATTCAGGACATTTGAATCAAGAAAACAACACCCTATTTACAATATTTGTTGTAAATAATACAATATTTTTTTACTCTGCTTTATACTGTATGAAATGTATAGTGTAAGTATTTTGGAGTAAATCCTCCAATTGATCAGTCAACGAAGGCAAAATGCTCAAAATAAATCTAAAAAAAAAAAAAAACAAGAAGAAAGCACACATTCCCTGCCACTTTGTCTCCTCTAAGTTGAAATTGAAAAGACTAAACATGAATATACTTTGATGACCAGACACCACTGAACACTACTGAAATCATCGGAAATCTGAAAACCCCTTAGATTGGCCAAATCCTCCCAGGATGTAGAATTTTTATTTCCTGTCGGATAACTTGAATTACAATACGCTGAAATGCAGTTCAAGAATTTTTGCCCGAAAAATATCAAGCAGGGCAGATTTAAGCAGGAAAAAATGCAGTTTTTTTTGGGGCAACTTTAACATTTGTCTTGGTTTATTAAGCTTTCCTTTGCATGGTCTGTGTTCGAATTGAATACACAATTCATTCAGTTGTTGGCTTTGTTGCAGCTTTGTGCAATACTTCAGAGTGTTTAGCAATGACATTGTGATTTGGGATTTGAAGTGTAGTAAACAGGATGGGTTGGCACTCTTCTGTTCCCTTGTGAACCCCGCCCCAGGACAATGAGCAGGTCCTGTATAAAGGAAGACTGGCCCTAGAAGGAAAGTCAGCTTATTGTCATTTGCCAAGGCTCATTAGGTGTATGACATATTTAGTCAACACTGACGGCTAGCCCGGGAGCCGAGTTTTTGCTATACTTGCAAATACAGCTTATGAGAGTGGGGGGGATTATGCTTTAATCCGTAAGTACAGTTTAATTTTATAATGCAATATCCTAACCTGGGAGGAAGACATTGATTATATCTGTTATTCTAGCTATAATTACATATTTATTCCTACTGTACATTTAATGATTTGCCCCGTTTCTCTGTGATTTTTGTCTTATTAATGAAATATTTTAAGGGTTTGAACTGTTGGTTGGAGAAAAAAGCATTTTGTAGATTTCCCTTTGGGCCATAGATACTATGAACAGGATTTATTTCAGTCTTTTTCTTGCCTTTTATAAAGTAAACAAATAATCGCTCACGAAAGTAACCATTTGGTGTTTGCTGTGCTGTCAACTGCGAGTTTGTTCTTATCGGAAATAGAGCGGATCGCCTAATGTGTAAAATATTTACTGTTTTTGTGTGTTGCTGTCTGTGTTGTATTATTCACCCCTGGCCTCAGCCATTGCTGTGTCGACCTGCTCACTGCCACAGTTCCCCTCAGGTTTGATGGGGTCCAGAATGAGGAAGTTTTTCATCCGAAGGAGAATAATCGCCTTCTTTATAGCTTTCAATAGATAAAGGGGCCATATACATCATTCTTGACAGATGAGACTCCTGCATGGTAATTTCCTTGACTCTCTGTGATGAATTACTAATGTAAGGGTCCTTCAGATAAACACAGGGCTGTGTCCAAAATGCTTAACGTCAAACAGAGCTCTCGGTGATGTGGCTCTGTATGCTTCTCAGGGACACACAGCGGTGCAGACCACACTTTCCTCTGCATCTTCTTTTGTATCATTCTGCCAAATACAGTAAATGCAAGGGGTGTGGAGACTTAACATGTGTTTTTAGCAGGCAAGGACAACAACTTGGCCAGCTGACTGTTGCTATGCAACAATAAGAAACTTGACAAGTTATTTATTTTTTCATAACATGCCTGAAAATAGCCTTCAAAATGTGTTAATAGCTCCACTGTGCAACAAGAATGCATGTAATTGCCATTCAATGAGGATTTTCTGCATCATCCCAGTGCTTTTTTTAGGTTTTAACTGTGCTGTGCTGTAGTTGCCATCTGTTGGTTTATAAGTCGTATTGGTGTCAGCTCTACATCTCTCTCTGTCTTGTCTTGACCAGTTTTGTATCCATCTTTTCAAGTTAAAAGCCCTCTGTGGAGTTGTGTAAATGTAAATTATGTATGTATAAAACTGCCACTGGTTTGTACATTGTCTTCCCAGTTTATAAGCTTATGAAGACTGCTCTGAAACCTGTCCTTGCAATGCTATTTGTTGTCATTTAAAATAAAAATAAAAATCTGTCATTTTGTTCTGGCCAATAACAAAATGCTTATTTTTCCTTCTTCCAGGTGACCCTCAGTGACTGACAGATGTGTCACACTGTGGATAACCATTTGCCTCTCCCAGTGGAGATCTGAGTTCTGGGAAACTGAGGTGCGTCAATCTTCTATTTGTATTTTATTTTTACTCAAGATCACATGAACTGAATTCCTTTTATTCACTCCAGGATTGAAAACCTTTAGTTTTATCTTGTTGCAGATTAACATTTTTTTCAAGGGTAATGGCCTCTAACCATCCTGTTTTCTTTTACCACGATAGATGACAGTTTTTGTAAATGAACCAAACACCACATGCTCAAAACAGGAGGTGCTCTCATTTGAAAGTAAGATGACGCTTCTGTTGTTTCACAGAGGACAACACATTTTAACAACTTTTTCTCTCAGTTCTTACGCTCACAGGCTTTATTTGTAGTGATGCATTTTCCCATCCTATACTGTCCCTGATACAGCACTTGTTTTCTGTGCATTTGAAAGCTATATCATCAAAAATACTTGGAAAACATTGGTATTTCTTATGGGTGAATATTTGCCATTGCCTGAAAGTCATTCGACTACAGTTCCCATGGTAACTGATAAGCCCGCCCTGCCGATGGAGAATTTTACTTCTGTCTTTGACAGTTTGACAAGCCAGAGGAAATGAATGAGTCAGCCTTTCATGAAGAGCTGAACAAGCGTACTAAATGGAGCCTTTCAATTCACACACTCTGATTTGAGGAGAGTGCGTACACAAAGAGGCTTGACTCGTTCAGATCTTCATCTGCTCTGTGCAGTGAAAATGAGCTCCGTCTCCCCCAACCTCACAGCAAATTGGATATTTTGTGGCGCTAAGCCTGTTTAGTATCTTAAGACTTTATCCGCACAATTCAGAGAGTCAAGCATCGTTTTATTTTGGATTTGTTTAAAAGTATTCCTTTACATGTAAATACTGTTGTGCTTCTAAAATGTTGCAGGTGCATCACATCTATATGTTAGCTTAAGTGGGTCCTTAGCATTTATATTAAATCTCCACTTGATTTTAGAATAAGACCATAGAAAAGAATGCAATTTGATTATAAAGAGGGTTTGGTGACATGACCAGATCTTCTATCATGGATGTCACGGTGACAGTAGATATCATATGAGAGTGTTCTCAATATTCAACTATGAAACGTCTTAAAATAACCATTTATTCTTATGTTACTACGCTGTTCTCGTATAGAATCACAAACCAAACAATGCTTCACATGAAACAATACTAAAACCTCTCACAAAAGGAAAGATTTAAAATTCCAAATGAGACCAATGCTGTTGAAATACTATAATGTGTAGTTGTCATAATCATGTATATCCTGCTTCAATACAAATGAGGCCAGTATTTTCAGGTCTTCCTGGTTTTAACAAGCCAAATATTCCTGTTCCCCCAAATCTACTTTTAAGTTCATAAAATGAGCCAGTGCAGTGCATTGTGCACGTTTCTTCGGGCTGTTAGCTACCAGAACAGCATTCATCGATCCTCTTTTATCCACTCTACAGTGGTTTTACATCAGGTTCCAAATATTTTCTTTCTTTTCAAGGCTCTGGTGCTCATAGTCAAAAAACTTTGAACTTTTGAACATCACCTTTAAGTTACCAGGAGGAAACTTGGGTCCTATACTACGCTGTTATCTGAAAAGTAAAGGTAATCACGCCCTTGAAATTGAGGTTCCTTCACTGTGGAACATTCTTCCTGTTGATCTATGCTCTGCAGCCCCAGTGGGCACCTTTAAAAAATACTTTATCTAAAATATAACTTTGATTCCTTTCTGCTATGTAGCATTCCTGCTTGATTGTTTGCTAATATCCTCTCACAATTTCATAATATGTTTCTTGTAAATCCCTTACTGCTCTTCCCTTGCAAAAAAGTGACTCATTATATACAATAATATTATACCCAACTCTATTTAGAAAAAAACTTTATTAAATTTTACATTAGTCTTCCAAAATGGCAATATTAAGATGTGGATCTTAAAATAGTTCTAACCAGAAAATTTAATCATCTTCGTATTATTGCATATATTAACCTTTAATCCAGTTTTACAGTGTCCTGCATGTTAAGGTTAGACGGTGACGTATCTTGTAATCATCTTGTGATATAAAAACTCCAAAAAATGAAGAGACAGCGAGAGTATTAAAAAAGTCTCTATATTTCTTGGCCTGTAATTTCTGGGATTTACCCCAGGGTTACGTTAACATTCAGTTTACTTTGGGACTTTCTGTACTGCTCATAGCGTTCCAGTTTTGAAACTGACTAAAAAGAGCAGAACGTGATGATCTTATAGGTTTCTTGGTTTGGTCTAGGTTTTGTGCATCTTTTCATATGATCTCTTCGGTTTGGGTTTGGGTTTGTTCAGCCCTATTAACATGTCATAAAGTTAACCAAGGACACTGACCCAGATAGAGCTGCTATGAATTTATTTACAACACCCAACTGTCACATGCCATTCACTCTGAGAGCACACTGTCAAAAGGAACTGACAGGAAGCAGAACAAGGTTTGATGTGACCAGATTGTCCTCATGACATGTGCCAATTTTTTATTTTTTTTTTTTTTAACCACTCTACAGACCAAAAACTGTGCATTTAGCTATGTCTCAGATGGGTTCAGTCAGTTGATGACAGTCGAACACCTGTAGTACTAAATCAACTGAAAAACACTTGGAAACTGCTGTTAAAGTGTGTATATATGACATAATAAGTTTGGTAGGTGCAAAAGTGTAGCTCAGAGGCTATTGCTTAAAATGTTAAGTATGATCTCCCAGCTTTGAGAAGGAAATATATTGAGTTAGTCCTAATCCCTAATCCCATCAAGTCAAACCCTTATGAGCAGCACAGTTTATCTCGAGGCAAAACCCCAGAGACGTCATGACTGAGCACAGTGAAAAATACTAAACTTCTGCTTACTTCACAGAAGCACAAACTTTTTCCTGTAAGTATTGAGGTTTGCTTTGTTAGTCATTTTTATTGTTTCCAGAAAGGCCACAGTAAAAGACAGCGCCATGACTCACCAAACTCACAGCGCTTTTGAAGTTAGAATGCGTGCTCACCTCCCTATTTACACGAATCGCACGATAACACATTTTAACCAACACTGTGGGCTGTGTCTGTGCGTTTCTAAATAGTTTAATCAGTGTCGGTAAGGGTGAAGTGTCAAATGGTGCATTTATGGTAAGAAGTAGGCTGAATTTGCCATTACATAAGTGTTGTTTATCTCTGTCATCTTGGAAAAGTATCACCTCCAGTCTGTATCCAAATCGTCACTGCAGCCTGTGTCCATTCCACCTCTCACTCAGCTACCCAACAAACACTTTTTTCTCTTTGTTTTGTGTTTTTACATCCATCCCCATACAGAAACACATGCCTCGCTCATAGGAGGTAGCGAGAATGTGCTTTTCATGTTTCAAAGTAAAGGGGAAATAGTTATTTTTGGCATTACGCTGCAGTTAATTTTAGCTGCTGAGCCAAGAGAACAGGTTCAAGGGTAACAGCAGCGAACATGTTTAAAGAACACAGGACTTACAGACGTCTGGAGTGACAGATCTGATTTCTATCACCAGTTGCAACTCTGCACCAAAAAATATGTTAAGATTCTTCTTTTGTGAAAAACTGCCCTTTGTTATCATTGAAATGTATGTGTTGTATAAGGCTTCTCAAACAGGTCTAGACGAAGAAAAAGACTCCTTGTGCTTAATATTTAAATGGAGAGCCTGTATAAATGCCTGGTGGTTCATGTCATCACTTATCCGTGGTGACAGGTTGGGTCGGGACCATTATGTAAGAGTGCAGCCAATAGCATAGCATTACTGTACTGCAGCATTTGCATTTTGCATTCCGTTTTTTAAGGTTGGTCAGCCACACATTAAGCATTGTTTTGTGTTGGGTTTTTTTTGTTGTTGTTCATGATCACTTTCATTTTGGACTTTAATTACCTCCGCCAAACAGGTTATGTTTTTGCCTGCATTTGTTTGTTTGTCTGTCTGTGTGTTTGTCTGTTAGCAACATAACTCAAAAAGTTATGGACTGATTTTGATTAAATATTCAGGATGTGTTGGCAATGGCACAAGGAAGAAATGATTAACTTTTGGGGGTGATCCGAAAGAAATCCTGGATTCTGGATCACTTTGAATTTTTCATTAACATTGGGGACAATGGGGCCAAAAATTTAGTTTCTCAGTATCTCGGTTAATTATTGACCAAACCTAATGAAATTTTCAGGAAGTCTTCGCTCCGAGGCAAGGAACAGATGATTAAATTTTGGAGGTGATCCGGATCACTGTGTGGATCCTGGAATTTTTTAAAGGATTGTGTATTACTTTTAATCAGTATTGCTGTGGTAATAATAATAAATGTCCACCAGATGGCAACTCATATTTTCTCATATAGTCCATGGACTTCAGAATCTTAAAATGCTGTCCAAATAAATGAGGGACTAAATTCTAAGGGGTTGCGCTTGGCGGAGGTCTGCGCTCTACTGAGTGCCATTCTAGTTTGTTATCATTTTCGGGTATAACACAGGTTTTAATGTTTTGTTGTCTTAATTATACCAATTTGCCATTACGTTACCACCAATGGCATTAAAAGTGGTAATAATTTTGATTATTTCATTACAATGGGACCTTTCACTGGGTTGGACATATTCGGGAACAAGTGAATATTTATTTCTCAAAGCTGATGTGTTGGAGGCGGCAGAATGAGCACTGGGTCAGAGTATCTTCATAAGTGTGGGTCTTGTTGGGTGTTCCCGGTCTGCAGGAGGTAAGTACCTCCCAAAAATGGACTGAGGAAAGACACCCCAATGTCGGGACAGTTAAGCACCTGTGTGACGTGTCGGGCAAATAAATCCAATCCGTGTAGGCCCCACCTCTCACTTCCAGGACTTCAGGGATCTGCTGCTCATGTTTTCATCCAGATACCACAGCACAGCTTAAGAGGTCTGGGGGAGTCAAGGCTTCAGATCAGAGCTGTTTTTATGGATAAAAGGGGAACCTACATGATATTAGACAGGTGTAAATAACACTGGGATACAATAATTTTTTTAGGAAGTTGTCAATGTTTTTTTTTAACTGAATATGGACCATTTTACACTGCTGGATCCAAAAATGACATAAATGTCTCTCAATCAGGTCTGGTTTGTTTTTTGTTTTTTTTTGCTAATTCGATTTAGAAAATCCAATCTTCTGACTTAAATTGATTACATTTTGTGACATTATCAGTTGATTTTCATTAATATTTCTTATCCAAAAAAAAGGTTTTCTAACAGAATGTATTAATTAAATGTTACAAATTTCAATGACGTGAAAAACGTCAAAAAACAAATATGTAGCTTAGTTCAGAAAGTTGATCTGATTGAGAAAAATCAATGTGATTTTTTTTGATTCAGCACATCGAAATTATCCTCAATCATCTAAAAAAACTTAAATAATGAAAAAAACAAAAACAAAAAAGCCCTACTAACCCCAGTCTGCAGTCGCACCTATTGTTCTGTATATTTCCTGTACACCTTGTATCTGCAAGGGCTATATGCCATGTTTATGTCCTCTATTGTAAGTCACTTTGGATAAAAGCGTCTGCTAAATGTAATGTAATGTAATGTAAATAATGAATTTAATGTTGGCCAGTGTAATGGTCTGGTCCTGCAGATGCTCTATCAGTTGCTGACCAGTTGTTGTTGTTGTTGTTGTTTAGACTGCTTTTGGTGGGTACAAACCAGATTCCACAGTAATAAGATCGTCACCACTTTGCCTGTCAGCGGGCATAGTGTTATGGCTGATTGGTGCAGTTCTGTTCATGTATAGTTTAATGCTGTACTAGCCTTTTGTTATTATGAATTAAGCAAAGCTTTCATCACATTCTGAACATAAAGCAGAGTTTGGTCTGGTTTCTTCAGTTTCATCAGTCTCTGTTTTGGACTGTTGTTATTCCCATAGATCTGTAAAAGTATTGTGGAAAAGTTAGAGCAGCAATTAAAAGTTTAAAAGCGCAACTTTTTCACCCAGGTTTGTCCCTGTTAGATCTGGAGAAAAGGGTGATTTTTTTTTTTGTTTGTTTTTTACAATAATCTGAGTTAGGTGATGTCCAGAATAGTTTCTGTGAAGTTCCTAAAAAAATTTTAATGGCAGGGAAAACCCTGAAATGAAACAGGAACTGAAGATCATTAATCAATATCTCCTTTGTCTTGCCTATCTGTGTGTCCACCAGGCAGCCAAGGGGGGGTCTCTGAAGAAGATGCTGGGTTCAGAGCGCGGTGTTGTCGAAGAATGGCTCTCAGAATTCAAGGTAAATCCCACGCCCTGCAGCAAGCATGACTCATGTCAAGAAAATGAGTTCTGAGTCTTTGGGCTGCATTTTTTAAGCAAAACCACCAATTGTGAAGGGGTGCTTTTCATACAAGTGTGTGCATGTCACCTTCCTAACATTCCAATCCTTTTGAAAATTGTAATTAAATTTTGCAAATACCTCGGTCAATTCAGGACAGTTAAAGGCTCTGCTTTTCAGAATGAGCTCTTTGTGCCTTATCTAGTTCCATCTCAGACTACAGCTCTTTCTGAAGACACGTGAAACCAAAAACTCATGCAAAAAGAATGTCAGATCAGTGGGAGAAGATCGGTACTAAGGCAGCCAATTTATTAGTTGTTCTTCTCAAAAAAACATTTCGCTGGAAGTTATTATGCAAATCCCTCTTAAATAAGCATTTAGCTCTAAACGGATGTCATTTTATTCCAAGTGAAATTTAATAACAATATCGTATGTCTGTGAATGACACACCTGCTTATTAACTCACACTGTTTTTGCTTATTCTGATGACAAATAAGAATGATAAAGTTTGGGACATGACACGTGTAGGTGTATTTTTTATTTTTTTTTATTTTACTTTGTCTTTACATAGCCTAAGTACATCATTTGTTCAGGTACATTCTGGGCATTCTAAATTCCACAGACTTGCAGCTGACATCCTTGGTAAACATGCAAACAAGCAGATTATACCAAAGCCTATGTAAGTAAGCAAGTGTGAACTCTCTCTAAAACAGTCACTGTATAGTATAGAGTTAAAATAAAAGGCTCTTTGGAAGGTGGAGGGATTGTAGCATGTTAGTGTGTGAAGAGATGGGAGAGGTCAGTACAGAACTGTAAAAAATAAAAAAGAACGATGATAAGATGAATTGTGAGGCAAATATATTGGTATGACTCATGGTGTGAGTGGTGCAGCCTGGGCACATCGTGTTCTGTCCTCAAAATGACCACACCGAGGCCGTGCTGTGAGGATATCTCTGCCTTCTGTCAGCTGCACACGAACAAGCACAGTCTTAACCATTTAAAGAAATTCACCCCAGGATATTCTGATCCTGCCAGATATCATCACTCTGTAATATGAAGTGCTTTCAAGAGTTTTTTTATTTTTATTTTATTTTATTTTATGTGGTTCTCTTTATTTGTCAGTCTGCTCCTCTTAAAAAGATTTTTCAGTGGGTGGCTTCCCAGAATTGTCAATGCCTCCACCTAAAGAAAGAGAGAGATGTAGCAAAGATACAGTATGATCATGATTTTTTTTTTCGCTATTGATTAATATTTGTATCTGTCACTATGTATAATTTAATGATGCTCCCAGTCTGAAGAGTATTGTGATAATGACTATTAAACTTTATAGTTAAACTTATATAATATTAATACAATGTAGCATTTTCTTACATAGATGCAATGCAGATGCCAAAAATATTTTTGGAGCATAGATTTTACAAGGTGTACATGAACGCACCATTACATCTACTGCCAGCTGTGCATTCTGCAGTTCAAAGACTTTGGACTTTCAGAGTTTAGAAGGTAAAAATCATCTTATGGTGTTAAACTGACACAAATGGTAGCAGTTCTTCTGTAAATGGGAGCATATATATATATATATATATATATATATATATATATCATATATATTGACAAATAGCAGAAAATCTACCCACATGTATCACTTTTTGTGTCCCATATGTTTTATCGTGACCCTTTATTAGATCATGTTGCTTAAATTTTACCTACGAGAAAATGTCCTTTTTCACAAAACATTCTCATAATAGTTGGAAAAGGCACAGATGGTAATAATAAATAAATAGCATCTAAATTCCCTGTCTCTTGTTCTTAATGACTTCTGACACCTGAATATGACAGAGCCATCTTTTATTAGTAACACTTGTCAAGTCCAAGTGTCTGCTGACAGATAAATGGTTATAAACTTAGCCATTCATGATTAAAAATTGCTTATGTCACTCAATATTGATAATTAACTCAGTTGGCCTGGGATTTAGAATAGGAAAGGATAGATTCCCAGACGCACAATATTTTTATTCCAGATCAAGTGAAACTAAAACTGACAGAGACAAGCAGTGAAACCGCCAACACACTGAATGAACACATTGTATATTTGGATTTTATCATCATCTATTTGCATAATAAATGTCTACTTATTTGTTCTGAGATGTTAAACATGGCCTGAAAACTCTTCAAAGATGTCTAGAAAGATACAGAGTTTTGTAATGCAAAATATGTCTGAACCCTGAAGAATTGTCTTTCGTGTTTATCAAATCTTTTTAAATTTTGTGAAGAGATTCTGTGCCATATCTGACTAAGCCTTTCTTTCTTTCTCTCTTTTTTTTTTTTTATAGTCCTTACCAGAAAATCACATCCCCAGCTACGCAGGCAGCCTTCATTTGAAGAAGTCCCTGGTGCCAGCTCTCTACAGAGTCATCCAAGACCCCAACAATGAGGTGATACTCAGAGGGCACACACACACAGACTCACACACACACACACACACACACACAGATACTCCCAAGTACTGCTGTTTTTAGCTCAGGGAAATGTGTTGCTTGTGACTCACATGGTGTAGTCTCAGTTGGCAGGAACCAAGAAACAGAAACAGCTGTGTCTGCAGGGTCCACACGTGCACAAACACACACACACACATAAACGAACTCACGCTTGTACTGTTACAACACAAACATGCTGTGCTCTGGGACAGTAATGATGGACGGACGAAGTGGCACATTACCTGTGAGATGGCACACAGTGTTCCTATACACACAAACGCAACTCTGACGAAGGGGAACATCTGCTGCCCACACTAAAAAACGTAGTTTATTATTACTCTAGGTACACTGCAAACATAGGCACCTCGCTGTTTGTGTTTCAAAGTCATCTGTTTCCTATACCAACAAGGACGAACTAGTATTTTCTCTTAAAAGGACAGACACCTTTGTAAAGCAAAGGCCTTGGGCAGTCAATGAGACGGGACTTTAATTTCACTCCAGTGATACAGTTGTGGATCCAATTCTCTGCCCCCTCTTTTTTTTTTTTTTTTTTACCACGCTCTGTCACGATCGAATTTGGGCGTCAAGCAGCATGGGATCTAGATTCCATTAGTGCTGTCAATCTGGCTGCACAATCTCATTAATGATTAGGAAAGTGAACCAGCACAGTGTGTGTATATGTGTGTGGTTGACTGATACGTGTTTAGGTTGTTTTTTTGTTTTTTTTTGCTGATGACACGAAGGAGCAAATGCAGCGCCAAGTTCATTAATGAGTTGCCACTTATTTCAGGGCCAGACACAGTACAAATCACACACGCACACACACACACACACACAGACAAAATAGTGCTTGGGTACTCACTTCACTGACCTCTGGGTAGTGTAACCACATTGGCTCGGCTGGCTCCCCTGGGACTTTCATTGTAGGGATTTACTGAATCTCAGCAAAACATCCCCCATGTGTCCCACCATGTTATGATCTGGGAAACATTCACACACAGTTGTATTGACACAAGAACTGTACCTAATATTTGATACATTACCAGTGAGCATCCACTTATATTAGAGATCTTTTTAATTAATTAATTAATTAAGTTATTTGCTGCACTGAAACAGTTGTATAAAAGCAGTAAGCTCCAAAAAAAAACCAAAAAAAAAAACCATGGTTTAGAGTGATTTAGAGCAGCTAATGGGCCTTGTTAGGCACTCCACTTCATGTAATGCCTAAAACCCTGAAAGACATCCGGAAATCATTGCAAACCCTAGCCTTGTGTGGATTATTGCTTTTATGAAGGGGCTTCTTTAACAGGTTACAGTTTCAGGGAATAAAGATGTGTCAATGAAAATGCAATTATTTATTGACTAGAAATAACCATTCATCCTCCAAGCAGTGTAGTTCTCCATCAACTTTTAGAAGAAGCACTATACTGACGTATATGTGTTGGTTTTTTTTGGGGTTTTTTTGTTTTTCCTTTTCTATCCCATCCATCTCAGTTCAGAATAAAATGTGTTTTCTGAAGTAGTTTTTATCCTGTAGTAATATTGATGTAATGCAAGCACAGTTTGTGTGTGCGTGCGTGTGTGTGTGTGTTTAGGATTGACTGAACAGTATTCAAATCCTTTAAAACATACAAACATCCAAATTATCTGGTTCATAATATTTAATTATATAAATTAATTCAAGGTCAGTGCACCAGATTAATACTCAAAGTTTTACAATTCCCATACTTGGATTTAATTATAGCCTAATTAGACTGAGTCCTCTGCTGTTTTGTCTGTTCTCGTCTCCCTTCCAGCTGCTGGAGCCTGTGTGCCACCAGCTGTTCGAGCTGTACCGGAGCTCTGAAGACCGCCTGCGACGCTTCACCCTCCAGTTCCTGCCCGAGCTGGTGTGGGTATATCTGCGCATCACTGCCAGCAGGGATCGTCAGAGCAATGGCTGCATCGAAGCTCTCCTCCTGGGCATTTATAACCTGGTGGGTGTTCCTCCTCTTGGGCGATGTAGCGTGGCAACAAAAAACGTGACCTTTTGATGACAGGCTGCCTGGCATTGGTTTCTGCCCATGTTTGTTGTGAGATGTATTTTTTGTGTCACTTGAACTCCTCAAACAAACAAACAAACAAACTGAGAGCTGGCTACCAGGATCTAATGTGTATTTTATTATTTTATTAGTCACTCTTAATAAAAAAAAAAAAAAAAAGAAGGCTCATTCTGTTCCCAAGTTTGTTATGATCTTATTTACATCAGTTGATATGAGGCAGCATGTTACTGACCTAAACTATAGAGTTTATGGACTAGTAAAATGGTCTGTATAGTTTCTATTCAGTTCTTACAGTCACATGTGTTTAAATTTGTTTTTACAATCTGTGGGGTGGCTATGAACTGCAGTTTGTGGAAAAATTCACTACGCCGATATGCAAACCATTAGTTGTCTTTTAGACAGAACAGGTGGAACATTAGTGACACTGTAAGCCTGTTGACATGAAAGACGATCTACAGGGAAATCCTTCGTTAATGGAAAGACCGGGATAGATTGCATCATCAGGAAACACCCTTAGGGACATGGGCTAAGAGCTGGTGATATCAATAGAGAACGCTTCATGTCTGCCAGCAGGGCAGAAGGTATGTTCATACATAATTTATTCCTCTATATCTATACTATTCCACACACATCCCCATAAAGCATGTCTCTCATCTTTAGCCATTGACGACTTCGCTCTCAGCAGCCCTATCACATATTCAGAGATATACTGTCAGCCAGTGAAGGGCAGGACATGGACCATCAGCACACTGAGGACAGAACGGGAGATAAAGGAGGGATAAAGCCCGTGTGGTGCCACTTTCCAAAAACTGGATTTTGAGGAGTGGACGGATAAAGTGATTCATGTACATCTAGTCCAAATGCATCGCATATCACATGTATTTATCCACATCTTGTAATCTTACTAGCAAAATAGTTTGAGAATATAGTTAAAATGATTCCAGGAGTACTGACAACCACCGCAGAAACGAGTAAAACAAAGGTAATTGCTCCAATTTCAAAAGTACTTCTGTCTCTTCCGTTAGCTTTTAGCTGCACGCAGGTGGGTTACAGAGCAGCAGAACAGGAGGAACACATACCAGACGAAAAACATTCAGTTTTACATCTCTGTGAATGTACTAGGTTGTTATTTTGGTTGTGATTGTGTCTGTTGGAGATAATCAGGCATTACTTGTAGAAATGGTGTCAGTTTCAGGGACGCATTAATCTTTGTGTTATGTATCACGCTCTGAAATTGGAATTGAATGGTGAAGGTACTACCAATGACATTTAATCTGTCGGAGTCAATAACATGTAGCAGCAGAATGGTCTTACATTAGCTCAACAGTGAGAGCAACGGTGGATGGTGCAGCAGTTGTTACCGAGTATAGCACCAAATGTTATCACCCACTCCACCGGGAAAGGACAAACTGGGTTAAGTTTCAAAAGTAGAAATGTGAATTCATCATTCACTCTCCCACTCTGTCTTCTTCTCTGTCTGTATTTGCAGGAGATTGTGGATAAAGATGGCAACAGCAAGCTCCTCTCCTTCACAATCCCATCCTTGTCCAAACCTTCTATATATCATGAGGTAGGAATTGAGTCTCCCATTTTTATTTTTATTTTTAACCAGACTCGGCTCTGCATTGTCTCCACTACTCTGGCCTTTACCTTCCTGTATTTTACTGCTGCCGTTTCCTCTTTTTATCTGACTATTTATGATCAAGAGACTTAATGAATTGAATATTTAGACAATGTCACCCAATTTAATGACCCACCCACTTCTATCTTCAGTGCTAAAACAAGGCATGTTATTGACTTGTGCTGCCCTGGAATTCATTACTGAGGTGCTTAGCCTCGCAGGATGACCTCAATGTTTATTAAGGGCAGGGAGTCGCGATGTGTTATTATTTTATGCATCACTCAAAGCAAAGGGTGCACACTATACTTTCAAACAGTATGACGGCGCTTATGAGCCAATATGTGTTCTCTGAGGAGTGTTGATTAGACGACAGTGTGTGGCGTGTGCTGAGGGCGATTTATCGCTGTAATTACAAGCTTGAGAAGCTCCTTCCTCCATGCTGAGAGAATGAAGAAAGCATGAAAGAGGGGAGGCGTGCGTGCCCGTATGTGTATGCATGTGCGTGCAAATGTGTCAGCGTGCATGAATCACAACAAGCTTCCCAGGCTGTACTACGGCTCTGCACATCACATGGTTTTATCCCCGGGCTCGCAGCATTAGCATACACTTGAGTCTCTCATTTTGAATTAATCCTTCTCCCCCTCCTTCTCTTTGAAGCATCCAAGATACAACAGTAAATCAGCTCATTTTAGGAGCGATTCTTGCTTTGCACGCCATCAGAATGGAAGTGGCCTTTGAGTTGTGACGTACCTGCTTTTTCTTTAACCCAAGAAAGTATTTGCTCTAGTGGTGGCAGGGGTTTTTATTTATCACTGCTGCAGGATGCACTAGGCCTTTACTTCTCATTTCCTCTATTTAATACGTAGCAGCGGTCATATTAAGTATTAAACTGTGTTCCGATCCACCCTAGTTTGCAGTGTTAAAAGCATATACAGCACTTTTCTTTAAACGGAGCACTTTACCATTTTAAAATAAATAGCATTACAGTGGAAACATTGTCTTCATAGCTTAACAGAGCTTTTATTATGTAAACATTGTCTTCCTGTTGCACTTCTGAGTTGCCACATATGGCGTACATTTTTCCTCCCCACTGTCACCTCAGTGTGCCTGGAGGATTTGTTGTTGGACTCTGTGGTATGGCCAAGAAGATAAGATATGATGGTAGTGAAATATCATAAACAGAAACCCATTTGGTTAAGTCACTTAGAAATGTATGTAATAAAGGACAGTGTGTATGTGGGCATGAGTTGAGTAGTGATCAATCTGCATGTTTCCTTCAGGTAACCCAGGTATTTTAAGGCACTGATACATCTTACCTGATGGTCAAGTTAGTGGATGATGCCTTAAATATAGTAATTACATCATTAATGTAATTAGTAGTAATAATTAGTTTAATTAAATGCTGCAAGAAGGAAATTGCAAATATAATGATGCAACAGATAAATTAGTGAGAGCTGTGACATTCCAAACTTTGGAAATGACCCTCTTGGTCCAACAGAAAGATATCATTTTCTTCTAATAAGAGTAATGCAGTTCAAAGGGAGTGTTTGGCAGAGCTTCAGCACTATCATCGCTTTATGTGAACAGTAATAATGGCTGGACAGTAAAGCTACACTTAGGGCCACTCAGCCATTTGAAGGACACGTCAGGTTTTATAACAGACTGTGTTTATTCTTTTGTGTCTGCAGCCTTCGAGCCTGGGGTCAATGGCACTGACGGAGGGGGCGCTCTGTCAGCACGACCTGATCAGAGTGGTGTACAGTGGCCTCCACCCTCAGAGAGAGACCTTCACTGCACAGAACAGGTACAATTCGGATTCAACCAGCTGTAAACTAAGCAAGGATCATGTCAGACGCAGTGGAAACTTTACAAAAGAGATTAAATTGCTGCAGTTTAGACATATTGTGCTCTGTCTAGTCTGATGCACTGAATGACGAGCCACAGGGTAAAAGCTTTATTACTTCTGGAATAGTGAGAGGTGGCAGTGCTGTGGGGAGTTCTGCTTCAGTAAACACATGTTGCATCAGCGTCTAATTCCAAGTTCTGCCCCGTGGATGTCATCATACTCTCCCTTATTTATTTTTTTGTGACGCAATAGTTCATTATGCCTTCCCTTTTTTTCATTCTCTGTAAGAGGAAAAGGACCTTTTAAGATGATCAGACTATAACCCTCAGCTCTCATTCAGCCTCCTCTGCCCAGAACTCAGCAGGCCTGAAAGCTTTTTTGGCATTCGCATTTTCTCTGCTGCTGTGGATGAATGATAATCTTAGCATAGTAATGAAGCATGTTGGAGTCCTGCCAGAAAATGTTTTTCCACCACACAGAGATGAGTCGGGTTGCCCTTTGTGCATGTATTTGTTTGCAGAGGAATCAGAGCTCACAATATAAGGGCAGCACTCTGCTCTCTGGTCATCCTTTGTGTTTAAGAAAGCATCGTAGCCTTTGGTTATGATGAACACAAAGTGTCATAATTTTGCTCAGTGGGTTTCAGCAGAGCCAGGCCTCACAGCTTATCGGGAAATCCATTTGTGTGGCTGCAGTTAAGATAGTGTTGATGAGGAGAAAGCCCCAAGCACCTGAAAGCAGCCTCCCCACTTCTGTCGATGATATACTGCCAGGCTATTCACCTCCACATATTCACTGCCTGTTAGGCCCTTGCGCTCCCAAGCTGTTTGTCATTACCACATACGCATTACCACACTCACACCCAAACACAGACACACCAAACAGCATTCCACAATATTAAGATTTAGAGAGCTGTCTAAAAACGATAACCAAAACAGTTTTTTTTTTTTTCCCACTTTAATGCAAAAGCGTTTACCTGTGATATTGAAACTGCAATTCTTCGAGCAGATGCCCTGATTTATTTATAAGTATCTGCAAAGTGTCACAAATCACCTCAGTCCAAATAAAATATTAATTTCTGCCTTATGGTTTTAAAAAATATTTCTTCGTCTTGCAGTTTTTCTCCAAAGCTTCATGTAATCTGATGACTGCTGCAATATTGTCAGTCTAAATGACAAGTCGGTAATAAATCTTTTATAAACAAAGCACCTTTATGACAAAACAATTGCACATGTAAAGAACTGATATTTAAGTACAATTCATGTCAAAAACATTGTAAAAATCACACTTAAGTTTTCATCATAAGTGCTATACATTGCACCAATAATAAGAAAATGTGTTTTCATTCACTTTTCAGACATGGATCACACTTCACACACTGAATATTAGGCGGCGTGTTAACATACAGTCACTCACAATGGCCTAGTTTGCATAGCAGACTGTTTTTCATGTAGTTCATCCACTGGTTGAGTATGTTTGTACATCTGTGTTGTGTAAAACCAACTGGTTTGTGGTTATCATATCTCTCAGCGAAGAAGGACAAGTATTTCTGTAGTACTTGAATATGTAAACACACTGAATGACATAGAATCTATTTAGAGCATGTTTTACTGACCCTTTTTTTCTGATTGGTCTGTCACTGTGCTTGCAGGTTTGAAGTGCTGTGCTTCCTCATGCTCTGTTACAACTCCTCTGTGGTCTACATGCCCCTTTCTTCCTACCAGTCAGTGTGCAGAATGAGCTCACGGTAAGGGGGACATTTGTGAAGCATGACATTATTTTAATTTTCTTTTTTCTTTTTTTTTACCCAGTGTCCCTCCTGACCCAACTTTGTGTCCGCCCTCTTTTAGCCTGAGTCCAAAATAAATCACCTTCTCTGCCCCATAGCCATACAGTGACCTCGATACTTACTGTCCCAGTTGCAGGAGGATTTGATAAACACAGTTTCCTTTGAGGGTTTTGTCTGTAATTGGCTAAATGAAAGCATGTCTGTTAGATGAACATCGTGAATCCGGGAAAATCGAGACCACCTGGAGTTAGAATAAAGGATCGATGTGGAATTCACAATATGGGACTCAATAGTGGAATCAGTCCCTGGTGAATGTTCCACAGGAGCATACAGAAGATTCAGGATATGAAGACTTCCCTACTGTGAGCAACCAGACAGACAACCCCTGAAGCGAGTGCAGTCTAGACAGACGGCAAACTGTGAGTCTGAGGATCACAGGGAGGGAGAATGCCTGCTCTTTGAGCTGAGGCTCACAGGACAGACCTTCACCACCCCAGCGGCTAACCTTTGCCTAACCTTCACAAGTGTGCAGCAGTTAAAACGTTTTTACCCCTCTCTTTTTTCCATCAAGCCTCATCTAATCTGAGCTGTTCCCTGCTGCTGCAAGTAAAACAATCTGCAGACTCAGTTTTTCCCCCTAAACTGCCTCCCTTTGTCGCCGTCTGGTTTAGTATGACTAAACTCCATTTACACATGTGACTCGTGTGTTTCCTCCTCAGGCTGTGTGTATGTGGCTTCCCCCGGCAGCAGCAGAAGCTTTGGAGGGAACCATGCAACCGCGTGCTGCTGGATCCCGAGTTCATGGTGCAAATGTTGACTGCAGTTTATCACGCCATGTATGTATCGCACATATTTTTTTAAGAGTCTTTCGTCCATGCCTGTCACGCGTGTGTTATTAGCTATTCAGGGTTATGGAAGGAGTTCTCGAACCTTTAATTCAGAATGAATACGACCTTTTGAAAACACTCGGGTTGAGTGTATTCTGTAGTTGAGCTCATTTGACCTGTTCACACTAATACGCATATTTTTCTAAGCAGGTGTTTTCTTTCTTGCATACGCTCCATTTTATGTATTTATTTAACACAGAAATGACTACAAACTGCTTCAAACATTGTTTCCAGTAGATTTTAAACTGTTGATACCATGGATGATATTGGACATGTCAGATGCAGAGGCTTTAATCTATTTTAAGACCGAGCAGTAAGTTATGTTATAAGCTTATGTTCCCCAAAGTGTTGTCAAAGCCTATATTTTACACAATGTACCGGTAGATTTGCTAGTGGATCCTGACCCACAAAGGTGTCATCTACAGGTCATACACTGATTTACACACTGATGTTTCTGGTTTTACTACAAACAGATGCTGATTGAGATGGGACACTGTCATCGTCCATTCTTTGTTTTTCTCATCTACGCAGATAGTTTTTGAAAATCTTCACTTCAGTCTCTGTTTTTGTGAGCTAATGTGTGGACAAGGGGCTGCTGAGTTCCTGCTTCAGTATAGACTAGGCTTTAATCTCCAGCAATGCATTATATTTTACATTATCATATGTTTGTAGCGTCTCTGTCCTGTGAGAACCACATACCTCTAAAAAGTCCACTTTTTATAATCTCAGACAAAATACTGTTTCCAGATTTGTGGAAATCCATGTAATCCAAGAGGGGTTTTAATGAGTTTATTTAGCTTAAATAGGAGGAACACTTCATCCTTGAGTTTATCCCAGATGCCTAAAACTAACATTCGGTCGCAACAAGGGGATTCAATACTGTAATGAGAATAGTAACTGGAACTTCCACAAAATGTTTGTTGAGTAGAAATACAAATGTTTACATGGAGTACCTCATATTAATGCAAACACAAATTAGTGAGAACAATGGCATTTTCTGATAGATGGAACATATCTGGTAGGAAGAAAAATCACATATTTGTTCCCCACCTGCACACACATGATTATGGACAAAGATGCCTTTAGATGTCGCAATGTTTCCTTTTTTTTTTTTTTTTTTTGTCGTTTTGCCGCAGCAGGACATCACTAATGAGGCCAGTCTATGTTCTAATGCGCTGTGATCTACTGCTGAAAATCTCCTAACAGCATATGTTAGCACTCTACCAAGGACAGAAACTCCTCACTGTACAGGCTGATTAGATCGGCAGTGCATTGTGGGAGCAGGTGATTTCATCCCCCTATGAGGACAGTCATTGCAAAGCTGATTACGACTCCGCGATGATAGCTCCTACTCAGTGATGAATCCCATGATACGGCAGCGACTGGATTTACTACAGTCGGGGATTTTAAACCAGGGGGGAATCGGAAAGAATGAGTATGCATTCTGCTGCATTGCCCCCAAGAGGGTACACGGCAAAGATCAGTAGATTGGAGCAGTCAGGGCCCCTGGAAAAAAAACACAGACTGTACGTGTGTGTGTGCGCATGTGAGAGAGAGAGAGAGATAGTAAAGTAAAATAATAGCCTTTTTAGTAATCACCGCCATAGGTCACGTCAGTGGCAGCGCTAGCTCACAATCTTGCACTAGATGTTGGCCAGAGCAGCAACACGTGAATGGCAACATGAATCCACAGCTCCTCACATGTAGAGGGACCTTGGCAAGCACAGAGGACACTGGGATTTGGGTTAATATGTCTCCTAATGCTACAGCGCAGTAATGCCGCATGACATGGAGAGGGAGGGAGAGACGTGTGGACCCGAGAGCAAATACACCCACTCATCCAATTCCAGCATTTTAATATATTTATTTATTCTCATCTGGTTTGAAATTCATTGTTCCCCCGTTTTTCATCCTTCATAACATCAGAGTCCCCTTTTTTTTTTTTTTAATACCTGCCAGTTCAACTACTCTTTTCATCGTGAGTCTAAAGGGAACCCCACTCATTGGCCTCTGTTTGGGTGGTTGTTGTATGTACAGCGCCGGATCAAAGACCATTCAACGCACTGTACTTGTATTGTACTATATATAGTATAGTACACAGTGTTTATTACAGCTCTTCCTTTTAACATTTTTTTTACTGAGTGTATGCGGTTCTGTTGTATTTAGCTCATAACTCTAAACGCTTATTAAAGGGGTTCCAAGTAGTATTGATTTTCCAAAATATCAACAGCAGGGGGAAGTCATGTACAAGAACACCCTTAGCAAATCAATGCTCTGTATCCGTAGACTATATCACTCACTGAATAAAATATAAAAGTCAGTTTGCATACATCTGTATTATGGTATTTTCAAGTTTTCTACTTAAAACACAAACACTGTGTTTCATAATCCTCACATACGGCATCAGACAATATTTTATATAATATTATAGCACAGCTCTGTTTTTAGACAGAACAGCCACAGTAAAACCACAAATCACCTCCGTTTTCTGTAGCTGCACTAAAGACCTGCTTGGAATCGTCCAAATAAGGTCAGAATTCTCACAGTTTAGTCTGAACTGTGGATCAACAAGAGTCCAACTTAGCAAAGATAATAACACCACATGATGACTTTATCCCTTCATAAGCCTCACAATCAGTCTTATCCATGAAGAAGTCCTGCATTTTCAGGATCAGCCTCCATTCTTTCCATTTACAGCTGCGCCCAATGGTGAAAACAACAGCAGTGCTTCAGCTTTTATCATTCCCTCACTATCTTTGGCTCTAAAAGCTGTTTCTTAGCAGTTATCATTCTGTCTGGTCACTTTCCGATGCTTTGGTCAAAGGCCTGTGGTGTTAGTTTTCCTCACCATGGGAGATCAGCAGAGTAACTCACTACTATCTCTAGTGGTCAATGTGAATACATTCAGTGCATATTTGTACAATCTAATACATTAGTGTCTTTGACATAACTTCAAAGCTCTTTATTCTTAATACCTTAATGATTATATCAGGTTATGTTTTTTAGCATGTCAAAGTAGTAATACTGTATATAGCCCCTTAAAAGGCCATGGCAGAAATTAAGTAATATTATCTTTCATTTGTCCTGCTGTGTATTTATCTCCATGAGGTGCTTTTGAGAGCTGAAAACACCTGGTGGTTATACAGTCTGCTCTTTTGTCTTGCCTCACTGAATTAAAACAAACACAGTGTGTATGAATAGTAATGCTAATGCTTCCATTAAGCCATTTTTAAAGCATGAGACTAGATCTTGTGATGCAGGCTTTATTACTGCATTTCCTTTGAAACCGTTTCTTCTTCAGGTTTGTCATTCCCTCCCTCTATGTAGCTGCAGACATTACTAAATAACTAATAATAGTTGAATGGGATGTGACTCAGACTTCAAAGTATCTTGTCAGACGCACCTTTTTTTACCCAAATAAGCTCACAACATGACAATGTTAAACTCTGGTGTCTGTGTTTTTTGTTTGTTTAGATACAATGGGGAGTGGGAGATGGGGCGGGAAGCTTTGGAGGACATTCTGTACAGAGCCCAGCTGGAGCTTTACTCCCAACCTCTACTGGTAAGAAAAGTGTGTACGGTGTCAAACAGAAACACAACTTGATCTTCACTAAAAGCCCCAGCAGAGACCAAAATGATCATGTAGCTTCTTGTTTTTCAGGTTCAGGTTTGTTCATTAGTACTTATTGATAGTGATTTTGCAGCACAGAAGAGAGGCGTCAGCTCACACACAAGAAACAAATGAATACAATAAAATAAATTGTACGTTACAGTACTTGGTTAGATTTTGTCTTGAATTTATTTGTTTTTGTACATTTCTTTGAGATGTTCATAACTCCTTCCTCTCCCAACCCTTCCTTTTTTTCCTTAGTGTCAAACTCATTTATATTTAGTTTATCTAGAAAATACAAATCATATGACATAGTGTGTAAATAGATAGATAGATAGATAGATAGATAGATAGATAGATAGATAGATAGATAGATAGATAGATAGATAGATAGAT
>JAPSES010000019.1:9427675-9437761 GCA_029822895.1 Maxillicosta whitleyi | reverse complement strand
GCCAAAATTAATATATATGTATTCTCTGATCTGTATTCTATGAAGATCCACCCTACTATACCTCTAATTGGGTTATATTCAGATGATCAGTGTTAGAACAAAACAGATCAGGAGTCACAGTAGGGGTGAGACTTGAGTGCTGAGTTCAGAAAGCAGAAATTGTGCTGCTGTAAATGACACCAGAAGACTGCAAAGACTTTCTGCATAGTTTATTATGTTTACCTGCCAGTGTGGTACACAGGCTTCCAAGATATACCCATCAAATGGAAAATCTATCTACATTTGGCACTTGGTAGCAGGATGCAAAGCCCCACTCAAATAAAACCACTAAGAACACAGAACAAATTATGATGTTATTTTTTTATCAGTTGTCAGCCCAGGCCACAACAGGCCTGATCAGCTGGTTGCAGATTGTCCCATTATAAATATATGCAAAGAAAAGGAAAAAAAAAAAAAGCTTATTCCTAATTTCATTGTCCACACAATGACAACAAAGATTTTTCTATTCTATTCTATTTTATTCTATTCACAAGTTAAACGTGATCTCCACACGTTGATAAAAAAAAATAACCACGTAATATATTAGTTGAACAGGGGTCTGAACTGCTATTTAATATGACTATAAATGACAGAAAACATAACTGAGAACTCAGTATCGTTACCCCCTTGTGTCTGTTTTAGTTTATAGTAATGGGGAAAATCCTGCCATTCATCACAGTCAACTCAGAATCAGGCTCACGATGTAGTAATATCACTGTTTGTCTCAACCTCAGTTGGGGAATGCGATGAAGAACTCCCTGCCAGATAGCGCCCCCGATGAGCCGCGCGGCCGTAAGGTGCTCCAGGTGGAGGTGACGCCCACCATTAGCCGCATCTCCATCTCAGCTATCACCACCGCCTCCATACGGCGCCACCGCTGGAAGAGAGAGGGTAAGACCGCAGCGGGAAACACACCTGCCCTCACAGCTTCAGCACTTCTGCGGGGTAGGAGAGACATGACAGAACAATAGATTCATTAGTACACACTTTTGTCGTGCCTGTTACTCATTTAGTACCCGAGGGTAGGTTGGATAAGACAGTGATGCGAGGAATGGGAGCAGTCATGATTCAAGCTGTAAACTTATCAGCCTCTACTGTTTTTTTTTTCAACCTGCGAAAGCCCACAAGAGGGGACTTCTTGGTGAGAGAATAATTTTTCTGATGTTTGTTCTAAGCGGCGAAAAGGGGAAACGAGCCACACCATTAGCACCGTCCAAATGGTGTTTTTATGTCAGTGACTGTATGTTACCGTGGTCATGTAGTCTCTGTGTTGTACTTCTCGTGTCACTCACTGCCTCTCTTCGCTTGTCCTGTCATGAAATGTTTGTTGTGATCTCGATCACTAGAGAAAATGGTGCAGTGAAAGGTTATGGTTTCCAAAGTCAGGAGAAACTCACGACAAAATGGTGCCTTTCGTTTATTTATTTATATATTTATTTCAATGGAGCAGTTAATTAAAAACAAACAAACAAACATATTATCACATTCTTTTTCTGCTCTTCTTTTTTTAAATCTACAAGTCAAGGCCTGCTGTGGCCCATGATGATGCCCCAGTCGACTGAGGCTCGCTGGCACTAAAGAAACACGTTTCCCCGTCTTGTGTTGTTGACTCCCAGATTGTTTTGACTACTCAAGCGATGCAGAGTTGAGCCTCACCGTCAATCCTCCTAGCCTCGCCCAGCGTCACCACAATCCCTGGGAGCCTGCAGCCAAAGAGGAGCGAGGAGGGCGGGCTCACAGCCAGCACAGCAGCAGCAGCAGCATCATTCCCCCCATCACACTCGAGGGTAGGGGACAGGGGCGGACACTCAGAGCAGAGAGGGTCTCAGGAGGAGGTTGCTCTTCGACCTGTATCCTCCCTACCCTCCTCCTCTTTCTCCCCCTCCTCAACTTGAGCGGGTTAACTCTGCCGTTTTTCCATTTTGGCTGCCTCTTCACTTCCCCAGAGTATACTAACTCATCCAGTCTATCAGACCCTCAGCCAACAACCCCGCTACTTCCACATTACTGATACTTTTTTACCACACGAATGGAAGAGTCGCTTATTCTGGGTTTGAAGGAAGTGTGGCTATAGCGACCATTTTGCATGGGCTTGTCATCATGCCATATCCTTTCTTTTTTTTTTTTCCCTCATCAAGCCTTTGTCCGGCATTCTGATATCTTCTGCCCTTGTCACTCACTGAGCATGTTTAGCAACCAGCTTGCAGCTTGACCTTTTACTCTGGTATTTCCTGGGGTATCTTTCTCAATTCTTCATCTCTAAGAATTGATTTTTTTTCTGAAGCTTTTTTTTTTTTTTAAATCTGGCACAAATATTCTTTTTTGTACCACCTCGCACCATGTAATTTTTGGGTCACTCAGACCAGCAGCACCATCTCCTGCTGCCATTCTGCAGAGAGGTGCTTCCCTTTTTTTTTTATTTTGCAGTCCAGGAGCTTCATTGTATTCTAATTTATTTCCTTTTTTTTTTTGCCCCCATCGCTCAGTGAGTGGGAACAAACCCTTCATCATGCATGCGCATGCTACAGCGAGCTTAGAAGTTTTTTGCAGAAACATTCAGTCCTGAACACTAACATTTCCAATGACAAAAGCCTAATGTTAACATATACAGTACAGTAAAGTCTGCTCCACTGCCAAGGACTAAGCGTACAGCCCATTTTGTCCTGTCACGTGTGTCTGTTTCCATTTGTGTAGCATCAGTCAGATCTCTTGACATAACGAAGATCAGTTCCTCCCCTGGCTCGTGGTCAGTGTTTGTATGAGTCCTATCTTGTCCTCTTCCCATGCACGTTTGCTGTAAAGCAATCCTCAAAGTTGATGCAGTCAGCAGAAGTGTAAAAGAGAAGCTGATGATTATTTTAGAGAAGACTGAACACTTTATTTCTCTATAGGGTTTCTGAAGCATGTTAGTTCACTGATATTGGTAGACTTGTGTTTATTTTTACTCACTCTCTTAAGACTTTCTTGTTTTCATAGTGACATCGTGTACTAAGCACATTTCCTTGAGCTTTTCCTTTCATAGAAGCCATTTATTTTTTATTAATTTCACATTAGTAAGAATCTCATCTCATGTTCAATCCAAACTTACTTGGGGTTGCTAACCCATAATAGTTAAGATGTGGTTGATATACATATCTTCAGTTGTACAATTTAGTTTTTTCTACATCTGTGCATTCTCCAAGATAATAGAAACTCTACAGAGAGACAACAGTTATAAAAGGATTTTTGATGTTAGACGTTGCTGTAATCACAGCCTGTTGTGTTGATCCTGGTCCTGTCTTTGTATATTTGTATTTAGGAAATGGTTTTAGTAATGTTGCTTGTAGAAAATTGTTCAGTTTTGTATAACCATAATAGAGGAGGGAAAGAATGGGATATTGATGTGAAATAGGCCAATTTACAAAGCATACTCAAAGTCCAGTGGAAGGAAAAGAGAAGTGCAAAATGCTGAAAACCACAGCACAGTCCTTTAATTTATGAGTCTGTTTGTAAAGCCTGGACTTTTCAGACTTGAAAAGGATTGGGTCTGCTTTTGATGGCCTGCATCATGAGCTGGCAGCTCTTTAACCCGGGGTGCTATTGATCTGACGAGGTGTGTGGATTCGCTTCAGTGCTCTCCACAGATTGGCGGGCTCGTCTCTGCCGGCCAACTACGTGACCGCTGGGACAGTTCTGCAGGAGAAACCAGGAATGGGGCAGGAGAGCATGTGTCTTCTCCTCGTGTTATGTGCATGTCAGTCCAGACCTTTTCTTCTAAGTTTCTCCATTATTTTCTGGTGCTGCCTGTGGTTCCTTATCCTCCAGTTTTGCTTGTCCTTACGATGCATGATGGAGACAGACGGCTGGCCCTCTGTCTCTCCTTTTAACAGACTTTTCCTTGCAATAACATTGTTATTTTTTTCTAATTCAATTTATCATTTCTCTTTCAGCTTCCAGTAAGATCATGAATGGATTATAAAATATGATATTTTTCCCATAGATCTCTTCACGTCTATGTTGTGCCAAAATAGCATTAGATGATACTTGTTAAGCTTGATATATGTTAAGTGTGACATTTGTGCTACTCTCTGATAAGGCGTGTTATTGAACTCGCACACAACACCAACAGCCAGGCAAAGTGTTAGTCAATCGGAATTACATCACATGTTTCGTAGCTCAAGGTCGTCGTGTACTTTATTGAATTGTGCTCCTGTTTGGTGCATAATAAGTGAGCTAATGAAGCAGCATGCTCTGTGAAGCTCATACTAAATTGGAGGCAACTAATTTACTCATCTTACTTTATTCTGGATTAGTTAGAAACTCCCAGTAGTTTGTTTGCTGCAGGCTGGTGGCATCATTGACTACATTTACATGCACAAAATATACCTGTTGCTATCTTTATTCTCTAAAAGATAGCATTTATACTATGTATGACTAATGAAAATTAATATTCCACTAATATTCCTATTTACATAGAATAGTATGTAATTCATTTAATGCAAAAGAACTTTCCCCCATGCAAACACTGCCTCCAAATAGGTGTTGGAACATTTACAACATGTCCAAAATCATTTTAATATCTCATAATTTCTAAAAGGAGATTTCTAACCAGAAATGCTGGCTTTCCTTTCACTTTGCATCTCTACCTTAGGTTCTTTGGTTTGGGACTGTAACAGGCAAGATGCCATGTGTTGCAAACTGCAGTAAAATCCCCAAATGAGATGCATTTCCTGAATGTGCTGTATACCACCTAAAGAATGCTCCTAAAGCCAGATAAATATCTGCATGCTACCCTATGTCTTGATAAAATGCTACAGTCAGACTAAGGCCCTATTAGTAATTCTCATACTTAATATGCTGTTTACATGACCCAAATTTAGAATGTGGGGGTATTCAGAATTATTGTAGAATATTAGTTTGTGTGTGTAAATGTAGTCACTTCTTTCAAGAATTGGCAGGATTTCTCTGGATTACTGTGAAATGTGTAGATTCTAGATGTTGGTCCTTTTACTAATAATATATTTCTTTTTAATATAAATAATAAAAAAATAGAACTCAAATGATGCTATGATACTACACAGTAAAGCCCATATAGTTACGTTTGTCAGTATTGTCTCAGTCATTGCCTGTTTTGCTCACTTTTCTGTTTTTCTATCACGTTTTCTCTTTTTGTGGACGTTCATACCTGTCCATATGCAGATGCAGATGGCATGAGTGGCGGGGAGGATTCTTTCAACGTGAATGACCCAGACGAGGGCTTCTCATCCGGGGCATCGAACAGCAGCCAGCCCAGCGGCACCAAGGCCGGCAGCGGCAGCGTAGGACCGAGGGGCGGCAGCCTGAACAGCAGCAGCAGCAGCATCAAGAAGGCCATCACCGCCCGGCTGTCCAGGGAGAAGGAGCGAGAGAGGGAGGCGGGGAAACAGGCGGAATTGGCAGCAGAACACCAGGCAGCAGTGAGGAGGCACCACCAGAGACGGCAGTCGCCCCCAGCCAGCATCGACCTGGATGCCATCCAGCTGAGCCCCATAAAGAAACACCTGAGCTTCCCTGCGGGGCCCACGCTGGTGCGGACTGGCAGCACCTCCTCTAGCAAGTCTTTTGACTGCATGAATTTCAACCTAAACGGAGGCAGCGGCGTGGAGCAGCAGCAGGAGGAGGCGGCGGGGGGTTCTGACAAGGAGGGGGGGCTTCCAACGGGCGGGTCCCACCGCCACTCCACCATCAGTCTGAAGGAGGAGCACCTCATCAGGCCGGAGGAGGCTCAGGACCTCCTGTCGCCTGGAGCTCCTCTCACCAAGCAGTCCCGCTCCCCCAGCTTCAACATGCAGATCATATCACAGGTCTAACATGTAATGCAGGGCATCGTAGACACACACACTCACACACACACACACGCACACACACACACACACACATAAATACCTACTTGTAACATCCTTGTGCAGTTTTACTGTGCGACTCTTTACAACCCTTCTGTAACAACTTTTGTCTACCTATCTGTGTTGGTGTGTGTGAGTGTGAGTGTAGAGGACTTTGTCACCATCCTCAGATATCCATAGTTGCGTCTACAACCTTTTTACATCCATCAACATCACTATCCTGACCTGCAGTGGTTGCTGGTGGATAGTGTTGCTGAAAACGCAACAGGTGAAAAGTAAAAAGTCAAATGCGACTGCCCACTGCTGTAACTACAGTCGAGTGTTAAGAGTCCAGCATGTCACTGCATCCTCCTTCCTGACCAAGCTGAGCATTCCACACCCACTCTCCTCTAGGAGAAGACGAAGAGAGGTAAAACCTAGTAAGGATGCCACGCTAGCTGTAGGGGATAAATGACATTTCAGAATTTTTTGAGTTTCTGACTGAATCAGTCAAAATGAATCAGCAATAACACTTACCGTCACTCATGTAGAGAAGAGGGAGGATTATTGCTCTTTCTCTCATTCCTTCCCTTTCATTCCCGGGCTCACGTGCAATCGTTCTTGCTGATTATCTTCCTTTTTTATTAATAAATTAGGCATAAATCATTTTATGACTAAAAATTCTTTAAATGTGTTTTTTTTTTTTTTTTTTATTCCAATCCAAAGAAAGTAGCACATGTTTTTGTTCTTCTCGTGATTTTCGGTAATCTTTGCAGGAAAATACAAATGATTTCGCTACTTTACAGCCCAAGAACTTTATTTTATTCTGTAATCTTGTTTGAGCTTTTAAGATTGTTGTAAAACCAAACTGGAATGTGGTCAGGGTTTGTCTTGAGCTCTGCCCCCAAGCTTTTAACTGGACAAATCTGGGGAAAAAAAATTACTACTGTGCAGCTACAAGTGGAATGAGATTTAACTTGTGACTTGATTTAAAATCCGAAGCTGAATCTTTTTGGGGAACTTTGTTCATATACTATAGACGGTGCAGGTTTGTGTGTGAAGGCAATGACTATATTTTGTACCGGGTTGTTCTGACGGTTCAAACCATTTAATGGGTCCTTCCATCTGAAAGCACGTGTCGGTGTGTTGGTGTGTGTTGAGGCTGCGGCTTGCGTGCAGTTTTCTTTCCTGAGCTGATGAATTTACACCCTCGCGTCAGAGAACACGCCGGCGATATCGTCTCACGTTCTGTGCTGTGATTGGACGCTCATGAAACATTATGTTCTACCTCATTGTGTGTTCACCTGCCACTCAGACACCTATCTCCCAAAAGCAGATGTGGGGATTGAAGGAAAAAAAAACACCATTATTAGGTTTTGAACTAAAGATTATGGGGGATGATAGTGGGGATCAAAACGGTTTCACACTGCAACTCTAAAGACACTGTAAAATCTGTGCGTTAATGAAATGAGGAGTTTTGACTGAATATCTAGGCCTTGCATTTGAGTTCAATCCCATTAAGCTGCAAAATAAGGCTGCGTTTTGTCTTCAGGTAGTTCTTTTTCTTTGTATATCAGACGACCACATTGGAATTAATTGGATGACTTAATTCCCTTGAATGTCCTGCTTGTTTCTACGTTGATTTTTTTAAGTGCAATTTACTTTCTATCCTCATGTGCATGGATCTCTTCTGCTGTTAAATGCCTGTATCTGCGCACAGTGCTGTAGCTAGCCTTCTAGCGTGGTCCCTGCCCAGGCTGAGTGATGTGAACATGGCGTGCTCGTCTGCATGTTTAGTGCCCTGCAAAACACTGCTGTTTCCAATGAAATGGCCAGCAAAGCCAAACCCCAAGTCTCATCCTTGTCTTTTGCCAGATGTGCCAATACACATCCTCTCCTTAAGGAAGTTACTTTCTGCTTAGGTGTCTTACATTTTAAGAAAATTGCCTATTTTTGTTTACTGGTCTTACTTTTGAAGATAAGGGATAAAAGGGACGTTTAGACATGTGGCTCAATATGCCATTAGATGCAGCTTCACCTTTTTTTTTTCTTTTTTTTTTTTTTGGTGTCTTTTCATCCTCACACAGTCATTTTAAGCTTCGCTGTTTTCAGGCAACAACAAAAAAAAAACCCATTATATTACGCGTCCGTGTAGATGTCAGCCGTCGTATCGCATTTCCGCGTCACGTGCTTGTTCAAAACGAGTGTGAATGATTAATGTATATAGAAGTCAGTTCAGTCTGCAGTGAAAATCCCACACGCACTCACGCTCCCACTGTGCAGGAAACCTTCACAGCTGCTGCTCATGGTCCCGAGTGAGTCCCGTGTGCGCTTTAGCCTTAAAACATATTTCGGGTCAAAAAAAAAAAAAAATTAAGGAAAAAAAAAAAGATGCTCATAGCTCCCCTTCCTCCTCCTCCTCTTCCTCCTCTGCTGAACTGATTTGAAGTGAGGAGTGCAGCTACAGTTCACTCTCACCTGGTCTGTCTTTGTCATACCTGTGCTGTGTGGATCACCGTGAGACGTGTTAACCCATTTTGCTGTATTTTTGCTGTGAGTTGAGTGGCACCTTTTTGCTGTATAAAACTGGTGACGTGTTCATGTCATTAATATGAGTGCCCCTGACCAAGTATACCAGCACCATGTTGGTACTGTATGTTGATTTTTTTTTCTTTTTTTTTTTTTTTCTTTTTTTAAGAGTATCGGATAAAACAAATATCCCTCAGTGTCTGGTGTTATTTGCATGTGACCAGGGTCGGAAATGAACACCAGTCAGTAAATATCAATAGAGCGTCTCCTCAGAGGTCTTTGAATATGTCCAAACCAAATTGATATCTGGCTGAATATGGGAACGAACAGTCATAAACTGGTGGTTCATTTCCTGCCCTGCATGTAATAACTGTGGGCTTTGTTTTCATACAGTATAATGCACTTTAATCCATCCACCTCTCTCCTCAAGATAGTTATCAAAATGATATATATAGATGTGCAAATGTGTATTCACTGCAGGGTTTTAGTCTCTTTAAAGTAGTACTTATATGTGATGTCACACAAACACAATGCTATTTTTTTTAAGTCTAAGGGTACAGCTGTTTTTTTTTTTGTTTTTTTTTTTCTTTTTCCAAACCAAAAACAAACGGGGTCTGGAAGGTCTCAGGAGTTAAATGTTTATTGAGAAAAAAAAAGCCACATTTATAAGCGGCTGCACCAGAATTTTCTGTTTTTTGAGGTTGGAATTGATTCTATGCAACATTTCTTCCCCCTTTTTGTCTTTTTTTTTTTTTTTTTTAGTAGGGGTGGGATCAGGCAGATGCGCTTAGGTCGTATTATGTTTTTGTTTTTTTTTTTGTTTTTTTTTAAGGTGCAAGTCCTCAACAGCGTCCCCATTCAATGATTCTGTTTAAACACCCTGTTGTGGTGCTACAGAGCGAAGGACCTCTCATGTGGGTGAATATAAGAGGACCATCTTTGTCGTCAATTCGCCATCTGACTGCCCTTAGTGAGAGAAAGCCACGCCTGGACTTTCAGTGCATGTCGAGCCCTTCTGTCGGTTTGCTGCTCTGTGGCTCAAAGATGTCGGTGTGTGAAATCTAAAACAGATGAATCTAATCTTAAGCTTCAGGAGAAGCCGCTGGAGATGTGATAACACTGTACTATTGATGTTGTATAAATAGAGAGAAAGACTTATTTTAAATCCTGTAAATAATATGTACAAAGGTGAAAGCAAAATAAATATAAAAAACCAATGATCAGTCTGAGATGTAGAGAGAAATTAATCTGTATATTGTTGAATAAATATTGTGCCGTAAGGGATTCAAGGGTTTTTGCTGTGTTTTGTTTATACACTGACACTACTCGTACACGCTCATCATCACAGAGCTGAGTTAGAGAAAATATGGCTCGTCATAAGTGTGAAAAGAATGAAAAATGTACTGACACAGTGTGAAAACAGAAAAGGAGCCAAAGTTTTTAATTCATGTTCATCAGATGTCATGTGATGACACAATATACAGTAGTGGGGAGACAAAAAGATTTCACTCTTAAAGTGTTGCATTACAAATTATGAAATATTTGCAAAAAAAAAATCTTTGTGTCTCAAAAGATAAGACTTTATTTATCCCACCATGGGGAAGTTTCACAGCTGTAGCAAGTGCAGAAAGAAAAATGAGTCAGAAGTGAAAATACAGAGGAAAAGAAGCAATTTGGT
>JAPSES010000019.1:9401126-9411416 GCA_029822895.1 Maxillicosta whitleyi | reverse complement strand
TCAGTCAGGTTCTTAAAGTCATTCTTATGGATACTCTTTTTTTTTTTTTTTTTTTTTTTACATTATGCTCTATGTGTGTGTCTGTGCAGGTTACAAGCAACACGAAGCTAAACCCGAGTCCAGAATCTGCTCAGTCGAATTCTGCAATGATCAGAGGTCACCTGACAGGTCAGTTCATATTCATACATTTAGCAGGAAATATCCACGCCTGCAAAAACACTATGTAAAACCAGAAATTTAGCTTTAATATGATTTATACTGAACGAAGTAGATGCTGTAGAGGTACCGATTTTGTGATTATTAGCAAAACAGTTATATTATAACCTGAATTTTACCAGATAGCAACATATAGCTACATGCACAGCAATTTTGTGACTTATTATCATATCTTAAGGAACACTTAAATCAAAATGAGTAACATCTCAAGAATTATGACAGGAAATATGACAAATTATAAATAAATGTGATACGTATGACAATAAAATCCACCAGCACATACTAAAATGACAATAAAAGCATTAATCACACCAAAAAAAACAAAAACAAAAACAAATGGATGTTAGTATAAGTGATAGTCTTTAGAAATGATGTAATCACAAACATATAAGATACCACAGATAATATTATCATAAAATTAGGTTTTACATTCCAAAGGATTCCTGCAGACTAGAGGTTTCCACAGTGCAGGAATATAAGAGGATGTGAAAAAAGCAGTCACACGACAAATAAAATGGGTGAAATAAGTGGTTTTGAGACGGAATGTGAAAGAGTTTAGATTATAAATGACCTTTTGGAAAAGAAAGAAGCAGCTCTTTGGAAATTCTGGTGGTGATTTTTTTTTTTTTTTTTTTTTTGTCTAATGGTCAAAGCCCTTCAGTTAAAGCTATAACTGTTAGTCTTGATTCAAGTTGGGGACTGTATTGCATTTATTTTATTAATATAAGATTTGTTTGCATGAGCTTTGTTGGTTAATAGTAAGCTTGAATAATATCAGTCACATCTGCTAAAGGTGATGAAAATACCACTAAAGACAGGTAGTCGTGTCACCACAGTGATATGGATGGTTTGGTTTTAGAAGTGGGACATGGAATGTGGAATGTTTCTTTAGCTGAAATGCAACCTATGCAAGCATTAGCAGCACTTACACAGTCAATAAGGTAGAATTTGTCATAATGTTAGAAAAAAACATCAAATATTAGCTAGACTAGGCAGCCATAATACTGGAAAAACAATGCTAAGCCCTACTGTTTAGTCTGGAGTCATGTCAGGTGGTTTGATCTGATAGTTTGAGTGGGATCATGGAATGTTGGCAAGTGCTTCCGTTGATATTCTCCTCCCATCCGTGGTCTATGTGTCACTGCCTCCTTCACTACGTGAAACAAGAACGATCAGATTTGACCTTCAATTAGCAGATCGAAAGGACAAGTTTCTTTTAACATACTGTTTTCTTTTGCAGGGATTATGTTGTTTAATTTCCACAGCTCGCTTGTCAGTGTATGTAGAACTAAAACAAGTCCTCCCCTGACAATAGCCACTTTTACATAGAGATCCAGGACAAAATGTGAGATAGCGATCCCACCTTTATCCACAGCCAAACCAAAGGAGTAACAGACGTGAGACTGCCTGGACTTTTACACAGTGGACCTGCGTTCCAGAATCAAAGGGGCGACGAAACAGCAAAGCTATAGTGTGACATATGACCCTGAGCATAGCGGTGTTAGCTCTCCAAACAAAACTTTTGGACGTGACAGCAGCTCACGGATCTTGACATCTCCCAGATTCCACATCTTTCTGGTCCCATTGATATGTTTGTTTACTGAACACGGCCCACGCTCATTTTTAAATCCCCATCAAAACGTCATACCTTGGTTGTGGAACGAGAGGTGTTACTTTTACATAACATTCTGAAATCGTGATTCTATCTTCATCATGGCTCTGTTACCACCTCCAGAGGTGTTACAGAGCCGTGACAGAGTGGGACCAATTGATCCCACTTGTTTGTTTACACAGACGTTGTTCTGGAATAAAGGTGAAATATTCCAGAAACAGAAGTGCTGTGTAGTGGTCGTGTTGAGCCCTGAACTTAGTACTGCCCACATTGCATATGATTCATTTAAAGACATACAAACTAGCTAAACAGCCCACTGAGTTTCCATTTTGCAGGTTTGTGTTCGCACTGGCAGAGCTCGAATGACACTGATCTGACTTTCTACGCTAAGTTAAAGACCTGGTCAAATGAGGGAAGTTGTAAGAGCATGTTTAGTAACAGAGCATACTTTAGTTCTTCATCTTTTGCCCATTGCTGTGCTGCCGATGTAGAGGGTGACCTGTAGGAAACACAGCTGTGCAGAGCATTTCACATTGCACATGATACAATTGGCATTGGAGGGATGTGATTACTGATTTGGTACAAAGGGATTTTCTCTTGTGCAGAAACAGTCTGTCCTACTTACAGAGACGCCACTGCAGCCTAACCTGCTGTTCCCAGCTGGTGCTGCTTTGAAATACATCCCTCCCCTCCTTCTCTTCTCCTCTCTTTTCCTCTCCTCACCTCCCATCTCTCCCTCTTCATCTCCCTCGCTCCTCCTCTTTGAGGTCTGTGCACAAAGCTCCGCCCCTCCCGCAATTCGCGCTCCCCCACCCCCGCCTCCGCTGCTCTTTGAGCTGTGTCCTCTCTGCGTCAGACAGCTCCATTCATGAAAAGTGTGACGTGAGCAGGTCTTCAGCAACCCGGTGACGCTGCCACCCACCCACTCACAGTCCAGGTGCTGCGGGAGTTGGAGGAATGTCTGCCGTTACCCAGCTTCTGTCGTCCTTTCTTTTTGTATTTTCAGCTCTTATTCTCTTTCCAAACTGTCAGTTTAGCCTTTTTCCACAGTTTTTTCTCTCATCCTTGGCTCAGTGCTGAGAAAGGACCATGATTCTGAGCTCTGTCTGCTGTGAGTAATCTGCTGATGCTGTGTCTTTGCCGTACATCTGAGTGGGAGCAGTGGGATGTGGAGGCAGCTCTCTTGCTCTATGATTCCTCTGCATTGTTTTTTTGTTTATTATATACCAAGTATATTTGCAAGGTGTCATTCTAGTGTGTGGTCTTTGGGTGCTCTTCATGTGCGGCCAGTGTTTGTTCTGGAGCAGCGCTGCGGGAGTGTGTTGAGCGGTCGTGCATTGATGCGTGTAGGAGCTATTTTAAGCTCAGTGGTGATGCTGCTGCTTTTTGATGCAGTACTTCTCTTTGCCCTCTGAAGGACAGGTTGAGATGGAGGTAAAGCTCTAGACTGGCATAAAAGTGACCCACACTTTTTCATTTTGCAGTTAAACCAAACAAAACAGACCCTTTGAGGCATGATAATGCAGTTGGTCAAAGATGACAGACTTTTCTGGGACACACGTGTTCTGTGCACAGCCACAGGCTGAAATCTGTTACGGATGCTACAGTAGGCTACAGTTTAGTACATGCACAAACAAACACATTCCCTCTTTTAGCCTCTCATTTTATCCTAGTTAACTGTGCCTCCCTCTCTGTCCCGCTGCCCTCTTTGACCATCTTTGACTTTTGCATTTTCAGCCTCATCTTAGTTTGGCAGCAGAAAAGCTCAGCATGTGCCCACCTCTGTCCTCTGTTACTAAGCATGTTTATGTAACTGCACAGGATGAGTAGCCGGCAGCCGGGCTTTAGAGAATAGGAAGAGGAGGAGGGGAGGAAGGGAGAGCTCCATCCATCCATCTATGCATTCTCCACAGAGCTCTAAAATAAAGCCTCCATATTCATAAACATGAGGGGGTTGATATTTCTGTGTCTGACCTCAGCTGCTTGGGGTAATGGATTCAGTATCTGAATTTAGATGAGGTGCATGATGTGTTTTTATAAGTAGAGATAGTATGAACCCATGAGTTAATAGAAGCACTAATGTGTATTGATTTTCTAGCTTTCTGCTGTGGTAGAGTCTGTCTTCAGGCAGAAGAAAGAACATGTAGCACAACACCCACTTCCTCTCGTTAGACTTGCCCTATTTTTTCCATTTCATTTTCATATTGCGGCCATTAAAATGGTGTCAGTCACAGCCAGTCTCCTGCAATATGTGCGTTTGTCTGTTGTGTCACTTTTTGTGTATCTGTCTCTGCTCGTCCCTTGTTGTTTGCGAGCCAGGCAGGCTGTCCCTATTAAAAGAGCACAAGGGGGATTGTTGTGGCAGCAGCTGCTCTGGTGTGCTGCGTTGTTGAGTGTGTGTGTGTCTGAGTGAGTGTGTGCGCTGCTGTCTCCTGGCCGTGCAGGGCAGACGGACCCAGTTCACATGGAGCCGGCTCCTCTTGTGTCCTTTGTTGTCGCTCTGGGAATCTTTCCCATTTGAACATGGTCAGTACAGTATCAAGACGCAATAGCTGCAAAAAAAATAAACGGTTTCTCTGCCTCCTTTCTTTTGTATTTTCTCTTCTGTTTCCAGCCACACAATTCCCTTCATACTGCCCTCATTCTCAACCTTCTGTGTCCTCCTCTATTCCCCATAATCTGTTTACTTTCTTTACTTCTGTCCATGCCATTCTTTTCTTGCTCTTTGCCCCATCGTCCCTTTCTGTCTGTCTGTTTACATTCACCATCTCTCTGGATGGTTCTAGTGAGTTTTCATAAATAGAGCTCTTCATTGTCAGATATTGCTGGGAACAAAAGGGAAAAAAGGTCCGCTCCACTGAAAAGACGGATACTGTGAAGCTTTGCAGCTTTTCAGCGGCAAGTAACACAGGAGAGATGGAGATTTTAGTCATTCAGGAAGCTGTATGGCCTGGATGCAGTGCTGGCTGCAGCTTCACTGAGAGGCTGCGAGAATGAAGCTGGAGGGGAGAGTGTGTGACGTGTTGATGGCGCACACTCTTTTCTTCAGTTATTTATTTTCTCCAGTTCTGGCTGGTACCGGCTGAGGCTATTTGAGGCACAAGTTATGTGTGCGTGTTTGGAGTGCAAATGATTAACAGTCACATTTGCACTGATTTGCATTATAGTCTTATGAATAGGTCAGCCGAGATTTGTTGGTATTTAAATGTTTGGCTCGTGCTGTGTTGGGAAGTTGTACTGATTAGTGAACAGACTCCGATGACCTGACTTGGAGAAACAGCTGAGGATGTTCGGTTGTTTATTTTTACATTCATTCACTTGTCCTCTCACTTTATAAACCAGATGACCCGACCCGATAGTTTCTCAGCGGTTTGAAACAGCAGTTTTGACCCATTTATATTTGCCCAGAACCACCAGTCAGCCAGGTAGGCACGATGGGATTAGTGTTTGTGGCCTGCTTTCACTTCTAGCCGGTGCCAGGTGTTTAAGTCAGGCCAGGTGAGTCACCGACAGGAAACAGAATTTGAAGAAAGACGGATTATAGTCAAACGTCAGACATGAAACGGCAGATGCCTGAACTCTGTGCCAAATTTTGTTTATTTTTCTCTTCCACTGCTGTGCCCGCACCAGCAGATTATTATTTTCACCCACCTACAGCAAGGCCAGCCAATCCCCTCTGGCAGGGCTTGCGGCCATGGTAGCAAGGGAAAGCTGATTTTAACATCAGCCCACATCCCAGCAATCAAATCAGGACTGGGCAGCCTCCTTGGCAGACTGCAACAATGATAATAATAATGATAATGATAATAATAATAATAGCAATAGCAATAATAACAGTCATAATAGTAATAATAATTTCAATTTGTGTAGCGTTTTCCATGGGACCCAAAGACTTTACAAATGGAGACCGGACAGGAAGAAGTGGCATTGGTCATGGAGGGCAAGCTAGTGGAGGTTGTACACTGTACTATCTGAATGTTTTTGTTTTTTTAACTTGACCATAGATGAGGCATTTCAACTGTCTGGATTGGTGACTTTATTTTTTGTAGATTTCATAAGATTATGTACTCATGTCGGGAACAGCAGCCATCAAAGTCCAGTCTGCATTGACTTGAAATGGGTACAGATAGCAAAGAGCAACTGTTCAACTTTGACCCAGAAAGACAGAGACAGTCACATGTGCAATGCAGACCAGATAAACATTCAGCTTCCAGACTTTTAATGATAAGAGGCTCGATTGTTTTTTCAGTTTCCCATGTGTGCCTTTATTGCTTCATTGAGGTGTTCGGTTGGAAAAAGCTCTGCTCTGATGCCTACTTTGTTTTGTTGTTCATTGAGAAGATGTTTGTAGAGGTAGCTCCGTCATTCAGTCTGAAACAGGTAGATACTCAGGATCAACTGATGGACTGGACCGATCCACTTGGCCTAGGGCTTTGACATGTCTGTTCATAGGTAAGGCTGCCATATCGATGAAAGGTTACTTGAGATATGCAGGTAATTGTGATTTTCTTTTCTTTTTATGGTTATTTTATGCCACTAATATGGCATATATATATATGACAGTAGTGTATTTAGAGACTATGTTAAACCAAATAAAATAGAAGAGTGAATTGTTGGTGTTGAACACAGTAATACATGAATAAAAAATACTTTTCTATTTGTCATTTGAAGCAATATTTAAGAGGGTGGGGGAAAAATTGTAGTCACTAGTACCAATAAACGTGTAATGCCTCAAGATGAAGAGATGCAATGAGATATTTTTGGAAATAGTGTTGGAAATATTGGATGGAATGGATGTGATTATTAAAAAATTAAGCAAAATCATTTTGGTAAGCTCAGAATTTTATCTGCCCAAATTGTGTTGGAACTAATATTAGCAATGTCAGAGTCAGTATTTTCTTGGAATGGTGTTAGACATTTGTCGGATAAAATGTTTCCCTCTTCATGTAAAGTTATGAGCCATAATATATACTATATTTACAAAAAAAAAAAAATAATAATCCCAAGCATTACTTGGATGCATTACTTACTCTTCTTAAAAAAAATCTGTCCATTCTGCCTCTGTCACAGACTTTGTGTACCGTACAAAGACCTTTGGGTTTTTGGCTTCTCCACATTAAAGAGAGAGGTTGTGACTGGTAGCAGAAGGTCAGGATGGATACTCTGTTGACATGGAAACGTGTGAATGATGAGGTGGGATGGGAGGCTAAATTGGTTCTTTGTTAGTGGCGCAGCTGTCACCTAAAGGGAGGTTCCCCTGTGGGGCCCAGCAGGGCTTCCCTTAATGAGGTGCAGAGTGATGGAGACACAGATGACGATGCCGCCCCTGCTGCTGCTGCTGGTGTGGTTGGGAGGATGAGGATGAACCCAGTGTGTTTGTCTGCATATATTAAAGGTTTATCATTTGTTTCTGTGTCTGCTTGTATTTGCTACATTAAGACGTTGTAGGTGGTGGGTGGAAAACACAATCTCAACAACCATATTGCTGATTGGCAAAAAACAGCTTTCCCTGGTGGATTGCTGGGAGTAGTGGGATTATTGGATCCTTCCTGACACGCCCCAGGCACGTGTGTTCTCTGAACCTGATCCCCCTGCACCACCAGCTGCCACACACACACACACACACACACACAGTTACACACAGTTACACACAGTTACACACACATCAAAATGGAACGGTCATACAACAAAACCAGCGACTTTGTGACGATATGTTCCAAAAACACATCATCCATAATGCATGGTGCTATTGGTGAGTGATATTAGGTCACCTTTATGATGGACAGAAATGAAAGGAAGTGTGTGGATGGTATATGAAGGGGGAGGGCTGACTGGGGTCTGTGTTTGTACAGGCTTGTCTCTAGAGCCCTGTAGCAGGATTAAAGGATCAGTCCCTGATAATTTCTCTCTCCCCCTCTCTCTATCTCACTCTATCTTTAGCTCCGTCTTTATTTTATTCATTCCGGTGCATATCTGCATTGTGTCCTTGTCTTAAGCATCTCCCTTCACTTTATGCATAATGTGTAATACCTTTTCCTTGTTTGCATCAGAGTGACGGTCAGTGTGTCCTTTTTCCCAGCCGTGGTTGCTTACGGAAAGTCCTGTAAATAAATGACTGTGTAAATGAACCCTGGGTCCTTCTTGATCAAGCACAGACATTATTCATGGGGTTGTATGCCCATAGAGATCTTCCATTAGAGATTAATGGGAGAGGAAGAGGTCTGTTTCCTATTGTCGGTGTCAGATCTATAGATATATATATATAGTCTCAGTTCGGATTTGGAAAATTAGCATTAGAGAGTTTCATATTTTCACCTTGTGGGCAATAGTTATTGTTTAGTTTCTCAGAAGTATTTGATTTGGGTTAAAGATGTCGACTTCATTCTTTGTGTGTGTGTCTGTTCTGGAAAAACTGCCTATAACACTAAGAAATCCAAAAAAGAACATAAACATGCGGCTCAGTAATAAAATAAATGTTTTGGACAAATAAAGAGACAATCAGAAATCAATATCCGAACACAAGAATTGGACTCTTATTGCAAAAAAGACAGAAAGGAATCACTATTTGTATGAATCTTATTAACTAAATCTTCAGTACATCTTCCTATAATGTCCTGGAGCATTTTGATACATGGATGACCTTTGACCTCTTACTCAGAGCTCCTATTAGTCTAGCACACAACGCTGGGATGCTGTGATTAAACTATAAATAAAAATAGCATCCATTTTCTGAAGGATAAATAACTATCTTGACCCCAAAGAGTAATTTCTTTACCATTTTCTTCTTTAATTCAAAGTTAAAGTTAAATATTTTTCTTTGATATTGTGTTGTGGTGCTTATAAATATATATATAAGTAATTGCTAAACATTTAGCAGCTCTGTGCATATATTCACATGTTCATGCCAGTAAAGCTTATTGATCTCGCATATAACATATGAATAAATTATAAACTATAAGCTTGAGTTTACTTTCACACTATCTGACCAACTTCATCCACCCACCGCAGCCCACGTCAGAAGCCCAGCTCTGAGAATTGTCTGTGGGGTGGAATTACAGCACGGGCCTCTACTCGCACAGCTCGATTGTCTCAACTGTGGAAGGGACGGATTTATTGGATACCTGAGAGAGCATTCTCTCCTTCCCCTGCACTCTCAGCAACCTGCTTAGAGACAGGCCTGCATTATAGATGAGCTTCTGGCAGCCACTACACTCTCACAGCGCTCAGGTTACCCCCAGTAGATACACACAGATACAGTACATGGATTCGCATAAACATGTAAGCAGCATCCTTATGGAGCAGCAGTCTGATGAGCATAGAGTGCAGCTGTGACCATTTCCAGTCTGAAATCCTGTCCGCAAACATTAATTGCATGCCATTTTCCTCTATTATTTTTTCTTTTTTTTTTTTTTTAATTAATTCTCTAGTCACAAAAAAGGCCAAGTGACAAATGCATGATTAAACACACATTGTGGTCTGCAATCCAAGTCGGGTTCTGCAGCAAAGTTACATGCATCAGAAGGATCAGGGCTTCACTGTACACAGATCTTTGTCAAGTGGAGGGGTCAGACTGTCCAGAAAGCAATGTAAATGAAGCTGGTCACATTTGGTGTTATAAAAACTTCCACGTCACACTGGGCCACCTCCCTGCCCTCCCTGCATCTCCTCCCTTGTGGACTTTGCTCTCCTGTTTTGGCTGTACACACTGTACTCCCTGTCTGTATCACTATCTCCATATGTCCCTTATTTTCTATATTCTACCACCCACCTCAGACGAGACTGAATATGTAAGGCCGTGGTCTGATGGCTTCGATGGGGGCAACGAAGGGTCATTATTAAAGCAATTTATTAACTGCTTCGTGTGCTGCTTTTTGCCGTATTATGCCGAGTAATGTGCAACGGCAGACTGTGGATAAATGCCATCTGCTTGTCTGAAAACACAGACTATGCTACAGTTGCAACAAACTAAAGCCTCGGTGCAGGTTTTAAACATTAGATTTTGTCATCTCCCAGTAGCACCAACAAAAAAAGCATGTGGTTCAAAAGAAGTAATAGAAAGAGGGCCAAACATGACACCGTTACAAAGAAAATACTGTAAACTGTCTGTACACTGAGCCTGACCTACACGGCATTTTTTTTTCTACTATTAAAAGACCAAAACCAAATAATGACTCTGTTATTAAACTGTTGCCAAATCCTGATAAATCTCACTGTGCCTTTGACGTCCTCTGTCGTCCAAAAAAAACTCGTTCCGCCCCCATTGTCTTGCTGCGGAAACACTCACTAACAAACCAAACGTGTATAAATATCCATATAATCATGGATGAAAATTATGGGTGTGGACCTCAGTATGTCATTGTAGAACATTATTATATCCCTTTAAATAATGCAGTAATATGCATAGAAAACAGCAAAAAAAAATTCCATGGTTAACTTGGAAAAGATTGTGTTCTTCCCTTATA
>JAPSES010000019.1:9369662-9401026 GCA_029822895.1 Maxillicosta whitleyi | reverse complement strand
GACACAAGTACTTTTAGAGTAGAATTTGTGAAATATGTCAAGGAATTAATGAATAAATAAAGGATGCATTCAGGCAAAGTAAGAAAATATTGTACATGTATCTTGAAACATGGAAAAAAATGCATTATAAGGTTTTTTTTTTTATTGTTTACACAGTCATATATAGAAAGGATATATTGTGTCTTTACAGCAAACTCTGTGAAGCTTGAATTTTATATACATTTTGGGTTTGAGTTCATGAGTTTCTGTCACAATCAGTAAAACTCAAGGGTATTTCTTTAAAAAAAACAAAAAACTGTAGTGGTTTCTGGTAGTATGTCCATAGTGGTTGACCTCCAGTAAGATTGTACTTCACAAGGTCAAGTTTTTACAAAGGTTGTACCCAGGCTGCATGTTTATTGCTAGAGAGTAAACATTAAAATTGTGTTAAAATGTTGTTTTTTAGACTTACAGATCAAGAGAAAAGAGCATTCTCACAGCCTGTCTCTTCACTAGTAGCACAAATCTCTATGAGCTAAAAACAAATGTTGGTTACCAGTAGAAATATGATATTAGTTTATTATTAATTCATGTATCCCCTATTCATCTGCTTTCATCCATCCAAATAACAGGAAGTGAACTCTTTTCACTCGCCGTCTCAATATGGGTTGTGGAACAGTTTTTATTGGTTTGCGCTTTGGTTTATTATTTTCTCAATTTTTTATCTTTTTTTTTTCTTTTTTTGTTTGTTCAGTTGTCCTATTTGTGTGTGTGTGTTCATTGCTGTCTCGATTTTGTTTAATTTTGTTAATTTTGTTTATTATTATCCCAGTTTTTTTTGTTTTATAATTTTCTTGTTTATTTGTTTTTTCCCCCTTTATTGATTAATTGTTGTTTTTCTTTATTATCTTGTTCATTTTCTCAATTTCTGTCTATTTTCTTGTTGACTTTTTGTTGTTGTAGTGTCTGTTTCTGTTAATTTGATTGTTTATTTAGTTCATTTTATGTTTATCAGCTAGTACTGGCTTTCACTATGAAATAACAATGAACAAAAGTTAAATCATACAATAGGCCTATTCTGCAGTAAAAGCAGTATGTGTATTTTAATTTTCAACAAAGAACTGCAGTTTATCATGTTTTTTTTCAGTGTTTGAGCCCCAGTCAGATGATGCCATATTTCTATTTTTGGTCTTGAGATGTAATATTTTAAGATCATCTGGTACAGAGGATCCTTGGTTAAATTTTGTGTGCATTAGCAGCTGCATTTCCTGATGCATTTATGTTTATAGAATCAGGATCCCTATAACTCATTTCCTCTATGTACACAACCTTAGAATCACCCTTTAATTGCTTATCTCCTCGACAACAGTTAAATGCACTATTTAACTTTGCACCTTCTCTCAAATGCTCCTTTTTTTTTTTAAGATTTGTTGTTATGTTTGCTTCTCCTTGCCGTCTCTATCTGCATTAGCCACTAGTGAATCAGTCATTTACTGTTTACAGTCATTCCATTTAGGGAGACTGTGGCCCTTCTGTGAACTTTGTCTTGTGTAACGCACTGTAGATTAAGATGATATTGATTTTCTCCTGGTGATGAGGAACAGCTCGTATGTTTGCTTCCTGTTCAGACGGCTTCGGGCCTACAGCGGCCTGGGTTGGTCTGCTGTTTAAGCATTGAGGAAAGCTGTATACGTGCCAGATGTTTCACTCTCACTAACGGTAATACATAGCGAGACTTTTAATCCATGCTATACTGTATGTACAGGACACGGTAAAGCTGTTTATAAAGTTATATCCGTCGGGTTTCCCAGAATTGGATTGTTAATATCTAGTCATCGGTTTTAATTCATCAATTCTGTTGTTGAATGGTTTAAAGCCACCTCCACCCTGCAGTCTTTGCTCTCTGCAGATACAGTACTACTACAATAGTACTACTGTGAGCTCTGTCAGTGCCGGTTCTATGGGAGGACTGCATATGAGCCTCATGTGGCATCAGTTATAACAGGATTCCCACGGGGTCTTAAGAAGTCTTATAATTCTTGAATTTACAGATCTGCATTTAATACCTTAAAAACTCTATTCTATTAAATTTCATATGGTATATTTAAGTTGCCTGTATTATATATACATGTGTCCAAGCAAAGACAGTTTTGTTAGTTTACTCAGTTACACACATTCCAACCTGACAAATTATACTGAAATTAGGAATCAGTTATCACTAATTTTGCCACCCCCGGTGAGAAATGACTCAGAACTGTGGGAATCAAGGCATCGTAGTAAATAAATAAAGTTTCCTAAATCCTACAAATCACAAATTTTGGCGTTATGGCAATGAAATAGAGACTGATCTCATTAAATTTCATTGTATTTCTCATTAGTTGGTGTGCTATACGTGTGCATTTTTTGTCCTTTCCTGTGTTACTCAACGGCATTTGATCATGTGTCAATTTATGCCAAGATCTCCAGTTTACATAACCCTAACCCTCAGTGGGTGGTGTTTGACTTTGACGAGGTGTGGATATACATGTGGAAAGCTTATAATGACTACAGATTACACGGCAAATTAGCGCCGCTTAAAAGTGGCGTGTATATTTATGCGAGTCGTGATAACACGTTGGTGAAGTAGGCGTTGAAAGGGCTATTAAATTCTGTTCGAAATAGTCTCAAAAGGTCATAAAAAGTCTTAAATTTAACTTGTATGAACCCTGTATAATCATGTTTATCAGAACCATCCACATTTATCTGCCTTTCCCAAACTTAGTCAGGACCCAGATGGATTGCACCGATGTTTTAGTGTGTTACCAATCAGTTTAAGATAAGATAAGATATACTTTATTGATCCTGTAAGGGGGACATTAGCATATACAGCAGCACAAGACAATATGTATGTAATAATCATAAATGATTAATGAAATACCTAATGAAATAATTTAAAAAAATTAGAAATGTAAATTAATTTTTCTAATCAAAATAGAAAACAGGTGTTTTTGAAAGGAGGAGGATATGGTTGTAGAAGACATTACAAGATGAAAATGATGGAAAAAACTGTGATGAAATAGAAACAATACACAAAACATGACATTAAAAAAAAGTAGAGAAATTTACACTGATGTGAAAAACATAATGAAACAAATGTGACTTCAAAATATGAGATGAAAATGATGCTAAAAAAAAAAAAAAGGGGGAACTTGGAGACTTTGGGAGCATTTTTGGCAGCAGCTACAAACAGTCAGTAAATAATTGTGAACACTGAATAGTTTATTATTAACATTTGAAGCTTTATTATTCTATCCTTAATTTATGTCCCAATATTCCAGTTTAATAATTTAGAAGAGCCCATAAATATTTGTTATGACTAGAATTCTTGTGATTTTCTAAATTCGGGACCTGATGTGATGTACTGTTGATGTTTTTGTTCTGGCATCCGGTTACGTAGATGAAGTCTGTTTGTTGCAACAGACCGTTCTGTGGTACTGTCATGTAAAAATTAATTTAAGTAATGTATTTAAAAAATGTCACTGGATGAAGCATCTCACATAATCCATGCAGATATTTTTGTTGCTCAAAAGGATGCAAGTTTTAATTTATGTATTTATTTCATTTTTATTCCTTGGTTTTTCCTCTACATTTGTGCAGCTTAATTATTTTAGTCTCCCAAAAGGTTGATTTTTTTTCTTTTTACACTAGCATCAGAAATCATAAATACACTCAGTAACACTGATTTGAAGTATGTAATGCTGTATAATGAGCATCATCAACTCGACAATAGTCTCAATGAAAAGAAAAGAAATATAGAGCCTCCCAAAATTAATATTCAGTCTAGCATATTTTTACCAGCCGGAATGTGTGTGTAATAGCTATGATTTTGTTATTAAAAAATGCTGCACTTGACCTGGAACACAAAGACATGATGTGTGATGAATTTGCTGCAAACAGTATATTAGAATTTTATAAATCTGCTAGTTTAGAAAGGTACTGGTGATTTTTGCATTGAACTATTAAAAATGCAGGTGTGAAAAAACAGAAGGAATGACAATAGATATTTATTAAGACCATTTAAGATAAGAAAAAAAAAGCATTATTTCAGCTGGTGTGGTCATGTGAGCGTAGATTACTGAACTGATCTAGGTGAAACTGTGATATTTTCTGAAACATATCGTCATTGTCGGGGGTGAACCTCTTATGTCCAAAATGGTTATTTTCCATTTAACTGGAAAGACGATGTATATAGTAAATAAATGAACTGAGTTAAGAGATGTGGTCACATGCTGTTTTCAAGACTTTTCCTTTGTTAAATAATTCTAAACAATGTGACCAGTTGAATCATTTTATGACAAAAAACAAACAAACCCAAAACACTAAAAATGGACTTAGGAGGTTTCTGCGTGACAGCGACAATATATTATACTGTGACAGACTTACAGCATAATCAGTAGAATTAATTTCCCTTTTCTTTTGTGTTAAATTGAATCTTATTTTTTCTTTTTCTTTTTTTTTTCCAGGTGACTTTCAACATTCAGACAGACCAGCGTGTTAGGACACGTCCCTCTCATCATCACTGGGCAGCCCATGCACATGCACGACACCATGGGTAGCTCCCCCGAGGTGCTCTCGTGGACTTCCTGCCCCAGTTTGCTGGTGGGCAAACTGAAGGAGGAGCTCAAACTAACAGTGGTTGGGGACGCCATGAAGAAATCAAACGCACCCAACTCGCAGTCTCCTCAGGCCCCTCCCTCTAACTTACCTCCTCAGATCATCACAGATCTAGCTCCGCCCACTCACCTGCCCGTCCCCCTGCAGACGCTTCAGACGCCGGGCCAAGATGAGGACTCGATGCTGGGGGGCATCAGTCCCCCAAACACGGCCTTGAGCGTGGACTCTACGAGAAGCGAAGGCGGGCACTTTGACAACAGCGTGCTTCAGCTGCAGGAGCAGGACCAGGAGGAGGCCGGATCGCCCGCGTCCTGCGAACACGGCGGGTGTGGAAGTGGGATGGAGGAGCAGACAGGAGAAGGGGACTGTCCCGTGGACCACAGCCAGGACGGGAGGCAAAGCCATCCACATCACCCTGACGACATCAAGCTGCACTTCCACAGAGCAGGGCCGGGGTCCGGGGGCTTCCTGGAGGGGCTGTTCGGCTGCCTTCGACCGGTGTGGAACATCATCGGGAAGACGTACTCCACAGAATACAAACTACAACAGCAAGGTGAGGTCTTTGGTACATTCCTGTCTGCTACCAAGAGAATATGCATCATTATTATCACTGTCCCTTTAGTTCTATGAAACAAACATTAGGCGGAGCGGTGTGACACGACGCATTTTATTTCCAGAGAGCAGCACATAACATGATTTATACATTTTTTTATTGGGTTGATCACATGGAAAAACCTATTTCTTTTGACTATAAATTACTGGACAATTAAAGGGAACCTATTTGTTTAATTGTTTAGTTAGAACCACATTGCATCTAATGAAATATGAAAAACTAATGGATAAATAGACACACTTTTCAGCTACAGTTGCAAATAAAATAGACCAAAATGATTTTTAAAAAGTGCAATATTCTTTAACCCTTTCATGCTGGTCACCACAGTGGACATCTATTCTCCAGCTGTTTTATATATGCATAGGTTTTGTTGTTTTAGTTCTATATCAGCCAACACAGTGGACGCTTATGCATCATCCCATACACTGACATTCATTCCATTACTGTAACTTGACAAACCTGATCTGCAGTGACACGTTTGAGTGTAAATTAAATGCTAATTGTTGTTAGACTGTTGTTGTTTTTTCTGTATGTTGTCTCCATGAAGTAAGTAATAACTAGTATTAGAGTATGATAAAATGTTAAAAAACATCAGATTAGCTGCATTAAAAATGTTTTTATTTCATCGTTTTCACACAGTTTCTCATTTTTTTGATATGGCGTTTTAAATACATGTTTCTTTGATTCAAAAATTAAACACACAGTGTCCAGCTGAGTGGACATTTTTGCAACGCCATGAAAAATAGGTTCATTAAAAAAAATCTAATTACACGATTTTTTTTTTTTTTTTCATTCTTAAAGAAGCACAAAAACACTCAGGAACAAAAAAACATGGACTATGTTTTTTTTATAATTCATGCATGAAAGAGTTAAAAATGGAGCATTGAATAAAAATCCATCCAGGCTGAACACAAATATTGATCAAAAATCAGCCAAATATGCCTCGCACTACAACGTAAAATCACAATGGATATTTTTCACCTGCAGTCCCTGGACAGATGTTGAATTGTCAACATAAAAGGTAGCATAAGTTTATAATGCAAACAGAAATTTAAAGTACCTAAACACAGACGAGTACAATAAAAGTTTTGCAATACAAAATGTACAATTTATAATACATCAGACGAATTGAGTAAAAAAATTACTAAACTACTCTTGGAACTTAGACATATTTATATATATAAAAAAATACAACAGAGATAGGACTAAAAATGTATAATGTTGGCTGCTCCAGTTATTAATTTACTGTTTTTTTAGATGCATTTTGAACTCATTATAAGTTGTCACTTCTCTGATTGCCACAGTTGAATTCCACTCATTCAGCTGCAACTACAAATGAGGCGTGACCAAATGTACTTTTTCTGACTGGAAGTCTGTAGTCCCCTGTGGCTGCACCTCCTGTAAAATGGTACGAGGCTGTTCTTATGTTAAAGGGTCATATTTAACTAAACCCACTTTTATTAGTCTGTGGTTCATTTATTTGTGTATTTAGACCCTAATAGTTCAAGTTTGAAGTTGAACCCTCCAGGTGCTGCAAAACTATCGTTCTATTCATTCCAGCAAAAATCAAGTGGATTTGTACAACATGTTTTAATTCCTTCTTAATTTATTACGTTTTCTAACTAGTTACATCATCACATTTGCACATATAAGGTCAAGACTTTTGAGGAACATTTCTCAGAGTTCGACATAATTGTTTATCAGCAGCAGTGGTTGTAGTAAAAACTGAAAATATGTCCAAACGTGGAGCCGATCACCTAAAATGTTCAGTTGTTGGTTGTATTAACGAACACGAGTGGCTGAATGGGACAGAGCAGCACGGTCAACAACCAGGAGGGGGCGGGGCATGAAGTGGCTCATTTGGATTTAAAGGGCCAGCGCTTAAAATGATCTTTCTGGTGTCATTACTCAGAAATAGTTTGAAAATGGATGTGTGGAGTTGAATTAATGAAGAATTCAGACCCAGGCAGAGCATTTACAGTTCATGTAGACCACAGGGAAATGTTTTAAAATGCATAATTCCATTTCAAAAATCAAAATATCGCTCCTTTAACAAACCGTCCCTGTCCACGTGACAGACGTAGACCCTTTTTTCAGATTCCATCTCATTCTATCTCAACAGGTCAGAGTCATTTTCCTGTTTAGAAACACTCTTCTGGGCCGTGTTCGCTGTCCTCCATGTTGGTTTTTGTTGCCTTCAGCTTAATTCCCATCCTGAATCTGTGCTGTGTGGAAAAACACAAAGCACTGGTCTGAATGACACAACAAAAAACCAACATAACATAATAAGAAAGCATGGCTGTTTCTCCGTTGTTACGTGATGTGTTTCATAATACTGCTCAGCCCTTCCTTCAGGTGTCCCTGCTGTTTCCCCTAATTCGCACTGATGCTGTAACAGAATAGCCGTCCGTTAGTGGACTGTATGGCTGCTCCGGGTGAAGCTGTACAGCTGTCAGTTTCAATTGAGGTCATGGTAAAGGTAGTCTCACCTTGCTGCGGGGCTGCCTGTTCAAGCTGGACTCAAGCTGCAGGATATGAGTTGCGGTCAGACAGAACTGGGTTGGGTCAGTTATTGTCCGAAAGTATGAAGCTAAATATTTCCATTATGTAGCAGCTTCTTCGCGCAGGTTTCCAAATAAAAAACAGGTCAAAACAGCCACTGAAATGCATTTCATTTACAGTATTGTTTTAGGTTATTATTCTCATTATGGCTGAGTAATATGATATGTGGTTCTACAGTGTCTCTTTTCTTTAGTTGTTTTTAACACAACACACTGTACCTGTGAGTCACACTTCATTTCTGTCATTTTGTGAATGTTTGGTTGTAGGCGTCAGTTTAATTTTAGTTTTACAAATACGTCAATAGTTTTTTTTTTGTAATTATTTAATAGTTTCAGTTTAGTTCTTGTTTATTTTTAGCGTTAGTTTGAGTTTCAGTTGTCCAGCCGTATAATAATGCACAAAGTAATCACTCTTTGTGTTTGACTGACAGCAGAAATCTGTAATTTGTCTTTAAATGGGTGAAAATGAAGCTGATTGTACCTCCAGTTCTGCTTTTTTAGTTTGTGGTTCATTGTCCGTTTTTGAATTTCTTAAGTTTTTGTACATAGTTATCCATAAATTTGGGATACGTTTGTTTTCCAATGCATTCCCAGTTATAATATATCTATCAAGATTAAATGACATTGTTATAATACTTTAATGAGAAGTGGTAAAAAAAAATATTCATTCCAACTTTAGGAGCAAGAGTGTATTTTTAAAAACAGACTTATCAACTGCCTTTATTTTCATTTAAGTAAATCAACAACTAGTATAATAAAATAATTATGAAATAAAGGTTAATCTTGTTTATTACTATGTTTATTCCTCAGCTTAGACTTTTTTTCTTCTTACAGAACAAACCAGACAATAACCATGCCTAAAGACAATAAAATTATTCTCTGATTAAATGTCATTCACGTGTTTGCAGATATGTGGGAGGTTCCGTTTGAGGAAATTTCAGAGCTGCAGTGGCTCGGCAGCGGCGCTCAAGGAGCTGTCTTCTTGGGTAAATTCCGTTCGGAGGAGGTGGCCATCAAGAAGGTGCGCGAGCAGAAGGAAACGGACATTAAACACCTGCGGAAACTAAAACACCCCAACATCATCAGCTTCAAGTAAGATCCAAACCACTAAACCCAAAGGCCTTTGGTTTGTTTTCATCCGGATCTGTAGCTTAGTGTGTGTTCCTGTGGTTTTCAACGCAGGGGAGTGTGCACCCAGGCTCCTTGTTACTGCATCATCATGGAGTACTGCGCCCAGGGGCAGCTGTACGAGGTGCTCAGGGCAGGACGCAAAGTGACCCCAAGGCTGCTGGTGGACTGGGCCTCGGGCATCGCCAGTGGCATGAACTACCTGCACCTCCACAAGATCATCCACAGAGACCTCAAGTCCCCCAAGTGAGTCTGCTTTTCCTGCAGGGTTTAAGGATGAGAGTATAATATCTGAAGACCTTTAACCTGGTTATAGCAGTGGTATTTTGGTCATTCAGTTTGTTTGTTTTTTTCATTTTTGATTTTAGGAGCTTTAATTTTATTTTAATTAATCACAAAGATATAGTTTGTTTAGTTTAGTTCTTTTAGTTTCAATCTTTTACATGTACAGAAGCAGAAACCATTAATTAGTAAAAGCTTCATGTTGTGCAAAGACAATTTATTCTTGAACAACATGAATCATTAACGTGGTGTTTTATTGATCACAGTTGTTTTCAATTAGGTTTATGTCTATTTTTTTTCTTAATTTAATTTCTCTTTTTAAGTCTTAAGCGTAATAACCTCCAGGTAACATAATTTTGTGTTCTCTGACCCCTAAAATCTGACCTTTCAAAGGACCATTGACGCAGGATCCACATTTATAACAGCGTTGGATCACTATATAAATACATTTAAATGAAGTCATCCTGACTTGCCAGGCAGTACAGTATGTTCAGCTTGTTTATCGCTGTTATGCAGCAGCCCGTGGGTGCTGTGACCACAGTCTTAAAGGTGAACTGCAAAGCTCAGTAAACAGCTCAGCAGCCTTGTTAAAGATTTGTTCGCCTACAGCAGCAACAACAATCCAGCCTTTTTAGCTGTGACTAGTATGACATTAGCTGAAATGCCATTCTCAGAATTAATAAAAGCCGGTTGTTCCTTCGTGTAAGAGTGAGACACAGTGTCCTGTCTTATCCTGCTCATCCTGCCTCGTTCTCGCGTACACTATAGCCCTGTCTCTCTGATCAATATCATCACACTGCAGCAGTACCAAACCCTGTATTAGTCAGCAGAATGATAGCCGGCTGAATGTGCCGGAAAGGTCAGAGTAATTCTCCTAATGGGCAATTCAGATGCAGCCGTTTCCTTTGGGTAGAGTGCAGATTTTAATGCTGGAAGATTAATTTTAAATGCTAAAAATTTGCTTTTCTAACCAGTGGAATGTCATTTAACTCAAGTCTCATAATCTGGATTATGTTGATCTGGGTTTATAATAGCCAGACCCACTGTAAGGTCACTGCATTTGGCAAAATTTTGCTGGTTGCTTTTACTGATCAGTAAATCTATGCATGGTCTTTTGTTTTGTAGCGTGTTGGTCACCCACAACGACACTGTGAAGATCTCTGACTTTGGAACGTCCAAGGAACTCAGTGACAAAAGCACCAAGATGTCATTTGCGGGTACGGTGGCTTGGATGGCTCCAGAAGTAATAAGAAACGAGCCTGTGTCTGAAAAAGTAGACATCTGGTGAGTACAAGTAGTCTAAAGAAACATGAGAAATATCAGATATGTACGATGTAATTTAGATGTTGTCTAGTTTGAAGTGGGGAGCAGTTTGATCTTTATCTGTCACTTGTTGAAGTAATTTGACCTTTCTGTCTAAACTTGTGTCCTGCAGGTCATTTGGAGTTGTGTTATGGGAGCTGCTGACCGGAGAAATTCCCTACAAAGATGTAGACTCCTCTGCCATTATTTGGGGTGTTGGCAGCAACAGTCTTCATCTCCCTGTCCCCTCAACCTGTCCAGATGGCTTCAAAATCCTCATGAAACAAACATGGTGAGTGCAGATAAAGTATTACATGTTTGATATTTTCTGATCTTTCTTCAAACGATAAAGTGTCGGCCGTATACTTAAAACAAATGCCAACTTTTACACCTCCCAGAACAGTTGAGATGTAGAAATTCAACTTCCCTTTCTTGTCTCAGGCAAGGCAAACCTCGGAACAGACCGTCATTTCGGCAGATCCTCCTCCATCTTGACATTGCCTCCGCTGACGTCCTAGGAGCTCCTCAGGAGACTTACTTTAAGTCACAGGTGTGTTTTACAACTGCACAACTCACAAAAACCATATTCAGTTTCTACAAGGCACACAATTGTACTTTTTTTCTGCAGTTTTAGTAAATACATATTTATATGTGTGTGTGTGTGTGTGTGTGTGTGTGTGTGTGTGTGTGTGTGTGTGTGTGTGTGTGTGTGTGTGTAAATATTTAGTGCCTTTATTCAGGTATTATACTTTCGGAAAAAAAATTACTTCCACATTTACAGTACTGTTTAAGTTTTTACATGGTTGTAATGAACATAATATCTATTTTCTTTTAAAATAGCTACAATACAGCTAGGAAAGTGACAGAAATATTACAACAACAACATTAAAAACTCACAAAAAATATAAATAAACTACATAACTTCTGCAGGAGACAGAGAGTATTTTGTGTGATTTGTTATGGCCACAGAAGTAACTCAAATAATAAGAAAAATTGGATGTTTTGAATGAAACCTGGTGTGAAACACTAGAATATTAGTTCAGTAAATCTCATCTGGTCTGTGCAGAACAGTTCAAGACACAAAGTAGTAAATACTTCAGTCAATTTTTATGAAATTCTTGTTTTTAAGCCTGCTCCCTATTTCAGTTGTATGTCGTTACAGAGACTGAAGAGTGCATATGTACATTATACCCTAATATAATTATAGTCTTGTGAAAACAACAAACCTCCTCATGCCCTAAATGTTTAGCGTAGTACTATATGAAACTTTATACTTCTACTCAGCTTTGTCTCAGAAGCAAGTATTACACTTTTTCCCTCCACTCCATTTGTCTGATAGCTTTAATTACCTCACAGATGAATGTGTTTATCTGTTTCCACTCCAGTGAAAAGATGATTTTGAAAGACTGTTATGAGCTGAAGGAATATTCCCCCCCTTAAGCTTAATAAACTGCAAAGCACTAAAATGCATAATCATGAATTTGGCCTGTTTGTCTCGTCTCAAGAAAAGTTGACAAACATATGATGATCATATAGAATATGATGCATTTCTGTGGATTAAACCTCCCAACAGAATATAAATGAGTGAACCCTAAAATGCAACCTTACACATTAATACATCAGTAAAACTAAAATCATGTACATTTACCGGTAATTGCGAATACTTACCATTTTATTGCACAGTATTTTTACTTTTACGTTTGTCAATAATGCATATATGATTTTATGATTTTTCATTTTGATTGTCTTTGTGTCCCACGTTGCAGTCCGAATGGAGGGAAGAAGTGAAGAAACATTTTGAGAAGATCAAAAGCGAAGGCACTTGTATCCACAGGTTGGATGAGGAGCTGATTCGACGCAGGAGGGATGAACTCAGGCGAGTCGATGTCGTAATCATTCTGCACATGTCATATGAACGAGGGCGTGCAGTTTATGCTTCTTAGTAAAACATTGACAGAAACTTCAGACAACAGATTACAGTGATCATCATTCTGTTCAATTTCATATCTTAAGTGTTTCCGTGTTAATTTGAGAGGTTGACGTTTCCCCTTCTTCTGCTTTTTCAGACATGCACTGGATATCCGAGAGCATTACGAGAGGAAACTGGAGAGAGCCAACAACCTGTACATGGAGCTCAGTGCCATCATGCTGCAGCTGGAAGTCAGAGAAAAGGAACTGATGAAGTATGTGCATCCATCGTTTATCGCCTTCACTGCTCAACTGCTCCTTCCCTGGTTTTAGACCTCACTGCATATTAGAAAACAACTTAATTTCAAGTAGCCACTCATTAGAAATTGGCTCATGATTAATGGTGATTTCAACTCTTTAGAATAACAGAATACGACAAAATCTGTCACTTTTGAGGCACTGTGTTTTACAAAAGTGCATTTCTTTAACATCTAAACTAATTCCCAGTACTTTGTTTTGGCATCTTGTACATTTTCCACTCAAGTCTAATTCCACTGAGTTCCTGTTCCTTGATTTGTTGCCAGTTCTTTGACCCATTTCTTTACCCATCAGGGTTTCCTCTCTCCTCAGAATAACTGCTGTGTGTATTGTGTTGTGTGTTTTCCAAAAATCTGTCAAAATGAAAAGGACTTTTGTTTTTGTATAAAAGCGGAATAACCTGTATTGGATTTGTGTGTTTAGTGGAGTTTTATTTGGTAAAAGTGCTTGGACCTTAAATGTTTTTTCATGTCCCTGTAGGAGAGAACAGGCTGTGGAGAAGAAATACCCCGGCACCTACAAACGTCACCTGGTCAGACCCATCGTCAGATCTAATGCTGTGGAGAAACTCATCAAGAAGAAAGGAAGCATTTCACACAAACCTGGGATGCCTTCAGCCAAAAGGTCTGAACCTGCTCTGATCCATTCATTCAGACTTTATTTTTAAGTTGAGGTGACAGCCACATCTTCAATGCCCTAGAAGAGCTGAGTCATGTATGATATGATATGATATGATATAATAAAAAACAAACAGTATTTAGATTTCAGATGTGGATGGCTTGTCAAAAAAGTTTGTACAGCTTAAGAAACATATTCACAATGAATGTATTACAACAAACAGGTTACGTATTAATTTCTAATGAAAAAAAGAAAGGAAGGAAGCACTGATCTGAATTATGCAGTTTAGACATTTTTATTATGAAAACAGTAACTTGATGAATTGAGTTAATGTGTTAGATTTTTCGGAATAATAAAACCACAGTAAAACACAATTATTATAAAAATAATAAAAGGAATTCTAATAAAGTAACATTTTAAGAATAATTGCAGTCTATCAATTGAATAAACTAAAACAAGAACAAGATGTAAAATGTGATAGAATTAAATATTTCACATGCCTGGAGGATGAAAATTAAGTGACATTAAAATCCCTCTGCAGTTAGTTCCAAATGAGTGTTCCTAATTATTAGAAAATCAAACTGGAGTTTGTACAACATTACTGATGCAAAGGTTGTTAGTATTATTTATTCTATTTCCTCCAGGCCAGATTTACTTCGCTCTGATGGCATCCCCAGTGTGGACCCCCTGCCCTCCCCTTCTCCACTGTCGGCCAGTCCGAAGGTCTCCACGCCTCCTGGAAAGTCCCGCTACAGAAGCAAACCTCGCCATCGGCGCGCCAACAGTAAAGGAAGCCACAGTGAGTTTCCTGGAGTACTGAAGCCTGCTGCTGGAGTTCCAGAAGACACCCAGTCTCTGCAGGAGCAGCCGTACCACCACCACCACCACCCACCCACCGAGGGGCCCTTCCTCCCCTTAAAGGGACGTGAAGAGGCTGTTGTCAACTGTGCCAACAATTTGCGTTACTTCGGCCCCGCTGCTGCCCTCCGCAGCCCACAGACTGACCACATGCAGCGCCGTGTGTCCGGCTCCAGCCCTGACCTTATTTCCACCGCCGTGGATGCAGACACACGTCAGCGGACTACATCCACCAGCTCCAACCCGGTCCCGGGCGCTGGTGCTCGTTCCTTGTGTCCCTGCTGCCAGGCACACCCCTTCCCCGGCTGCTTACACTGTCAAGAGACCCCTCCCATATCCAGCCACTCAGAGTTACCCAACTACTCACTGCTCAGCACCCAAGAAGGCACCCAGTCTTCTTTAGGAGCACCTAGCAAAGATCCAGGCTTGGATGGAGAGACCACGAAGACGGCTGAGCCACAAGAACAGGAAGCGTCCAAACACACACACCCCCTGCCCACTGCACTGCCCCGCACACTCAGACCACTCAGGAAGGTAAACAGCACTGCACAACCTGTACTCGCAAATCTGAGTGTGTTTTTTTGAGAATTCTTTGGAAGGTGTTACTCTAACACCTTGCTACTCTCACAGGGTGGAGATGATTCATCTGAAGAGGAAGAGGGAGAAGTGGACAGTGAAGTAGAGTTTCCAAGGAGACAGAGGTAAAACAGACAGTCATGTATTTTGCAGCCTTGTTCTTCAATCTTTTATAACACTGTTACATCATGTGGTCCTACAAAAGAAGATGACAGACTATTCACTACATAAAACCAGAGTATATATTACAGCTTGTGATACTAACATATCCCAGACCCTGCAAACAAATATGAAGCAACCAGTTATTGATGGTGCTTTTGTGACTACATTACATCAGTATTAGTCACATCCCATTAGGTTGTAAATTTTAATTCACGGGATGAGGTAATTGTTGATGAGTGGAGGAAACGTGTGGAGGGGATAGAGGAGGAAGGTGAAAAGGAGACACTGAAATAATGAGAGAGAAACTGAAGAGCTGAGAAAAGTTAAGGTTACAGTTATGATTCTGACCTGGAGGCTGAGAACTCATGTCAGAAATGGGGCATAAATATGACTGCCCGTGCAAACTTTCTGTCACCCAAACTTTAATGAGAGAACATGTTGGAGCAGAATCACATTGTTAAGACAAACAACTTTCCACAGTCTAACACCCCAGTACCTGTGTGCTAAGCAAGTTAAACATTATGCTTTCTGTGTCGAGGCATCATATATGTACTATGTCTTTGTTGTCTTTAAAAACTACACTTTTCTTGGGTCATTCCTAGCAACATCTTTGTAGCTGTTCTAAACCACAGCCTTTTGATGCTCATTACTTTACTGAAAACAGCGTCATAGATCCTTAAACTCATGCGTGTCCTTCCAGACCTCATCGCTGTATGAGTAGCTTCCAGTCTTACTCGACCTTCAGCTCAGAGAACCTGTCAGTGTCCGATGGAGAGGAGGGAAACACCAGCGACCACTCCCACAGTGGACCCTTGGACAGGCTGAGTGCCAGTCAGGAGGAGCACCTGGACGAGCTGCTGTCTCATACCCCCGACATCCCCATTGACATCTCCACCCAGTCAGACGGCCTGTCTGACAAGGAGTGCGCTGTACGCAGGGTAAAGACCCAGATCTCCCTGGGCAAACTGTGCTCTGACGAACACAGCTACGAGGTCAGTGATAAATATACATACAAATATTAGTGCGTGTTCATAAATGTGTAAAAAACATGTATATGATAAAGTAATAAATCAGTATTTCTCTTAATGTCATGTCCTTGGTCCAAATTGCATAGGTTTTCATTTCACTTGTAGTATGTAGATTAGTCTTTACAAAGTACACTGTGTTCCATAGAGTGTCAGATATCTGGAACATACTGCCTAGTCATCACATTGCACCTTGAACTTTGACCCTCATACTGACACCTAGTGGACTGTAGAAGCATCACACTAATAACACAGTTACAATGTGGTAACTGAAAAACGACATAGCAGAATTTCCTAGTATTTTTGGCATTCTGCTTTCAACAGATAATAATTTGAGACATGTTTATCTTCTTCTGGAACATAAATATTCTGACCATATTGTACTGAAAGATTAGGTTTGTACATGTGAGAACTAGACTTAGTAAAACACATAGCCTCAAAGAAAGTCTCTGTAAATCATTATACTTATTATAGTCATATTTTAGAGCTGTAATGTGCAATATTTTTGCTTTAAAATAACTCAGACAACTAAGCCTTTGTTATCTATTTTTGTGGTTTGCATTGTCTTATAACAAATATTTCCAAAATTACAAAGTTTTAATTTAACCTAGAGTCTGAGGTGTCTCATCTTTTATAGGGAAACCACTAAACAGAAGCTATTTTCACCTAGTTATAACATGAATTACTACTATTTTATGATTTAGGCAGTTATAACATGATTAAAATCAATTATGTAACTCTTATTTCAGCAATGTTGCATATTTTTATTATCTGTATTGCAACACATGGCATAGAAGAGAGATAATTTATTGATATATTTCACTATCTAAATCTAATTTACTACAATGTGTAACCAGTGTTGTGCAGTGTGAAGTCAACTCATATATTGTTAAGTTGGTATTATGTTACACACTGCCCATCATGAATAATTGCATGTGTCTTTTTTAAATTTTCCCCTCAGAATCCGCTCCAGTTTGGGGACTCGGACTGTGATTCATCAGAGGCAGAGTGCTCTGATGCCACCATTAGGAACAACAAAGCTGGGGCCCCTTCCTCATGGTGAAACCCACCCCAGGGTTCTATTCTCTCTTTGCCTGGAGGCCATCGATTCCTGCTCTGCCCTGCAGATACAACAGCAATAAGAGGACGACGTTATCAGTAAAAGTCCCTATAGCAAAACCCCCTGTGTAGTTTCTCCTCAAACCCACCCACCCCTTCATTTACCTGCCCCCATTTCTCAGCACAGCATCCAGGCAACCCATGGCAGGGAATCCCTTTTGAATGATAATGTACAGTAGATAGAACAACATTCATAATTTATTTTTGTCTGAGTTTTGAAGGAAAATCCAGGACCCTCTGTATATATTCTCTGATCTGAGCAGAGAGAAACCAGACAATTGTACATTTTCAGACTGAGAATGGGCTTATTTGGGTGTTGGGGAGAGACTCAGACTGGACAAAAATGGCTGACTGGCTCATTTTACTGCGTTAAGACTGTGAATCCCAACAAACAAGCGCTTACTCTGGCTACAAAACAACCATCCCGCTTCATCTCGAGCTTACAGAGTTCCAGTGACCTGCCTCCCCGGCTCCATCCCAAGTGCGGAACGAGCTCATTTAAAAAAAAAACAAAAAAAAAACAAACAAATGTGAACACCAGCATGAACAACCTGCCTCGCAACAGGACTTTTTCTCCCTCCTTCAACCGCCGTCTGAACCGTCCTAGCATGCACCGAGCAGCTCGCGACAGCTGCTCCAAGACTGCATGAAGGGGACAAAGCTAGCAGAGCAGCAGAGATGAGGACCCTCCTCGCTGACCATGCTTCTCCAAGACGCGTCATTGTCATCACCAATCAGATGTCATGACCAGAGGTGTTATCGAGGGAGTTATCGGCGACGTCTACACAAAGCCCTTCCTCTCCATTTAGACATTACAGTCTCATCTCAGGATTGTTCAAGGACTGTGACAAAGTGGACTGGACCAATTACTGTACTGTATGTAGGAATGTTTATTGAGTGGCACATATTATGGACCATGCAGGAATATTAAAGAATAAGTCTTGCCTTGATGTTCAACCCTTTAGTGCTGTAACTTAACGCTAAGTGTTTTAGTCTCGATCAGGTGCAGTATCCCGTTTCTCTAAATCACCATGTTACCAAGTAAGATACTCTAGCCAGGTGAATTTCTGCTAATCGTTTAACATTTAACCTGCTGTAGTGAATAAAACAGCAATAACGTCATGGGCGCTCAGGTTTGGCAGAGTTTCTCACTCAGGATTGGTGGCGTCTAGCTGGCTAGACACGGCACAGTGACTGCAGGCTAGAACTGAGCAGCCTATACAGCTTAAACTAGATGCTATATTGTTAGATTTGTGTTAACTTCTCCAGGGCTGATGCTCAGGTTTTTACGTTGCCTATTAAGAACAGGAGCAATATATCACCCGCCACTAGATGGCGACAGCTACAATGATTTACTCTGTTGTGTGTTGAGTAAACGTCCATTATTCTCTTTTTATGAATCCCAGCAATAGTACTTTTTAGTCTTATTAAATAAGAAACAGGATGCTGCATCTGTGAGAGCATTGTTTTTGTTTTTTGTTTTTTTGTTTTGTTTTTTTTTATCCCCATTTGAGTGTTTATCATTCACCTTAATGATTCTGCAGGTGAAAAAAAAAAAAAAAAAAAAACACCAGCCAGGGTTAAATTCAACAAAATGATGTCAAGATGTCAGCTCATGTGTGCTGTGTGTGTAAGGCAGTATAAGGAATATAAGCCAGAGACAAGCCCACGGAGCATTAAGCCGCTCTTGGTTTTCAGCAACCTCATCTCAGTGTTAGTTCCTCCTGTCGTGTACATATATATATACATACATATATATATATAAATCGAACACCTGTAAATGCAATGTGACCTGTTTTTGTCCTCTCTATAATGTATTGCACAGCTTCGACAGAGCTCTGGGCTTTTGTCACCGGTTGAAAACAAGCAGGAAATTGTTTTACATCCATGTTGCATCAGTATTGAACACTAGCGCAGGAGGATGCGAGTCCTAAAAAACCTGAGTAGCACAAGGTGAAACGGAAACGACTTATGGAAACCTGTTGCTTAAAAAGCTTTTGGAAAGGCGTACACCTTGAAAATAGCTGCTGCCTTTCCTCGAGCCTGTACACCTTCAACCTTCTTTATTTTACTGTTTACGTACGTGTGAAATAACTTTGTGTATTGTAATGACTGGGTAATCTGATCAAGCTGTTAATAATGTTGTCTTTCTGGCATATATCCTGTGAAGTATGATTGTTGTGAAGTTTTAATTTAATTTTTTTTCTTTTTCTTTCTTTTTTTTTTTTTTTTTTTTTTGTAGCTGGCCTACATGATTGTTGAGTTAATTTATTATGAATGACCGATAAGGTTTAGTGTTCTTTTTAATTTCAGGCAGCTTTAGAAATGTTTTGACATGAGATCTCTCCTGAAAAGTATTATTCAAAGGAAGCACAATGAATCGGTATGAGAAACAGACAGTATTTGTGAGGTAGAACATAAACATTGTCATATCATTTGCATCTGCTGTCATTTTTTTTGACCCTGCAGGGGACCATTCATTACACATATCCTGATTGCAGGTGACGTATAGATCATCTAGATGAACTGACTTTAAGACTTTAAATCAAGTGGTTCTAAAGCTCTTTTTTTTCTCTTTTTTTAATCTCAATATAAGTTTTGAGGATTCACTTCTGTACAAACCCAAAGCCAGTCAGTGGACTTTTCACAGCAGGGTAATTGAGACAAAAAAAAAAACAAAAAACGTCGAGGGCATGTGTAGTGCAGATTTCTGTACTTCTGCAGCGATCCTTTCCTCTAATTATAATCAAAATATCAGTTACTTACATCTGAATTTCTGTGAAATCGTCTCTAACTGCAGACATCATGTTGCCTCATCCCATGTATCACAAACCTGTTTCTTTGTTATTCTTATTTCCAGCTCCCTTTCCTGTCCAATGGCATTACGATCAACCAATCCTGTTTCCTGTATTATTTAGTGTACAGTGCAATGGGTATCTGGGAGAATAAAATAAGAGTAAACAGCTGCATGGAATAAATGCTGATGTACTGTACCCAAAACTCAAGTGTCTGTCTTTTGTTTTTTGCAGAAAATGTGTTTTAATAAAGACATTTAGATAGATTTTATTATTTTATTTGTACTACAGTAGTATAATAATCTGTCATCCCTTGTTTATTGCACATTACTCACAATTATGACATTATACTGTTTAGGATGTAGTAACAGTCTGCTTTAACAACAATTACAGTACTGTGCAAAAGTTTTAGGAGGCCTTTAGACGTGTTGTTTTGGCAGCATTGTATTAACATGCATATTCATATTTCAGTCTTTTTTTAAATTCAGATACAACAAGAAAATACAGGAAATATGTGCACAGCCTTAAAACCTTAGTGCCGAGTCACACCAAGGCTGTTTTTCAATATTTTTAACATAACTACTGGATAATCTTATAGATTTTCTGCAGCAACTTAAGTAAATTCTAAATGTCTTGTGTGAAATGCTTTATGACTTATGTACCTTCTATCTATACATACAGTATTGTGCAAAATTTCTAGGCAGTGTTTAGATTTGTTGTTTTTGCAGCATCAAAATGAATATATGTGGTTATTTCTCAGTCTCTTTTCTTTTTATAAAACAAGAAAATACAGGAAATATGTGCACAGCATTAAAATACACACAAAAAACTGAACTAAATGGGTTCTAAAGGTTAAAGTTGGCATTTTGTGTGACCCCTGACCCCATGACAAGAAACAGCAAAATCTGTTAGAAACATCTAACATGTGTTGAATGAAATCTGGAATAAAAAAATTAAAAAGGCCAAAAATATAATATTTTCTGAACAGAAGGATAAGTGTAAAAGGATAAAGGATAAATACAACCACTTTGGTTTATAGAAGATGTTTTTTTTTCACTGAAACTTCACTGTTTTTACTTCTGTACATACTTTACTGTGGTTTATTTTTATTTTATTTATTCCAAGTTTCATTCATTAATTCTTCTATATTAGTTTAATTCAATTCTGGTGCTGGAGGTAAGAAATACAAAGGAAAAGGGGGGAAAAAAACATTCTGTAGGAAAAATCAGGCACAAACTTATTAAAATTCGGTGTATTTTTTTTATTTATCAAAAAGAAGAGCATAAACACGCCCCCCTCCTCTACCCCATAGTTCTAAAAACAAAAAAAAAAACTTGTAAATGTTGTAACGACCGTAGAAATGCGTGTTTTCTCTCAGTCAGTGTCACGCGCGCGCTTCAGTTTTGTCGTACGTGCCGTAACAAACGTCCTTCGGTTTGCGTAAAAACAAGGGGCGGATGTTAATGCCTGAGTTACGTCGGTCGCAGCTGGATTGTGCAACAGGCCTGAACAGATCCTCTAGATAGATCCTGATATTGGGCAGAAGGCGGGGTCTGCGCAGAAGGAAAGTGTCACAGACTGAAGTCCAAACTGTGCGCAAACTAGGAAGCGACACCTGGAGAAAGAGTTCCGACTCCGGCAACAAACCGATCAACCGAAGGCCATCTTCGAGTTGTTACTTTAGTGTTTCTGGAAACCGAAGGGGCCGAGATGACCGACCTGGAGAAACTGAGGATGACGGGTGCGGGTCGCGCCGTGGCGGTGCTGACCAGCGGAGGAGACGCGCAAGGTGACGCAAAAACTAGATCAGAACTAGGAATGACCTGCAACACCATGAGCAGGCAGAGGTTTAACAGTCAAGTATGAAGTAATAATGCAGCCTGCAGTAAAAGTTTTTTTTGTGTGTGTGGTAAAAAACGTATAGGTTTGCGTAACGGTTGCGTAAAATTGGTCACATCCACGATGCTCCAGAGTCAACAAGAGTTTATATGGGAATTAAAACATCCTGCAGCCATGTCTAAGCCTGTCCAAATGGGTTTATTTAGATTTTACTTGACAGGGACAATATAGGACTGTTGCATTGTTCCTGAGACCCAGCAATGTATGTTTGTCTTCCATAGTGGATAAGAGTTAATAATAATAATAATAACAATATAAAAACACTGTCCACTGCAAAATACATTCAATTAAAAAACATAACTGTCTGGAAACACTGTTGCATTATGGTGTTTCTAATCAAGACTATCATTTAACTCTATAACACCAAACGTATCATATTTGATACAAGACTTTTCAAGCCCTCGACATGATCAGAGTGATATTTTTTTTTCCTGAAAAATCTGATGTATACAATTAGATACATGCAATAGAGTAATTTATTCACCAGTGGCATTTCTACAAAATTGACATTAAGGAGGAAGGAGGCAGAACTTTGCCAATTTTGAAAAGGAATTACCAATTTGCTAGAAATGTTTGTCTTATATTATGTTTTTGTTTGTTCAAAACTAATATTTGAGTATTGTGACCCGACGTATCAAATATGATACAAAATTAATACTCATACTTGGAAATTCATACTTGAAAACATCTTTTTGGTTGTTCAGAAGGACTAATGAAGGCTCCAATTTCAAAGAACTGGAATTTTCTGTCAATCATTTAATGGTTCAGTCTTTACAGGGTTAATGTAAAAAAGCCAAAAATGTACTTTCCTGTACAATGTACAAAACAGGCAAGGCAAATAAATGTATTTGTATAGCACCGTTCAAACACAGGGCAATTCACAGTGCTTTACAAAACAGATAGTTCCAATTAAAACATAATCAATAAAACATAAATAATAATCAGTTAACATGAATAGAACAGATAGAACACTTTCAGTATTAAAATCATAAAATCAACAAACACTAAACATTTGACAAGATGCACACGTTAACACAAATCAAACAACCAGAGTTTCATGACGGATTAGATCAGATTCAGCGTCACTGTTTGAGCCATAGTTTTGTTTTATGGTTGAAAACCTTTACATTACTGACTGTTTTTAATTGTGGCGGTATGTTGTATTCCAGATCTGAGGAACAGATGTTTTCTATTTTGCTTCCTCTGACACTATGTGTATCACAAGATCATCTGACCACATGTAAAAACCTATTTTATAAACGAGAAGTTTATTAAAAGCTGTAGTTTTGTTGGGTTTTGGTTTATCTAGTGACTCTATAGGTTTCTACATAGTTTGTCAAATTGACCTTACACTGTAATAACACCGATGTAAGGGACTGTCCTAGTCTGAGTAAAAGGCATGATAATAATAACATGATGGATGTGGATTTATTTTTCTAGTTAAAGTAGAAGGGGAGGTGTTTTCTGGGAGAGGTGACAGAATTTGACCTCAACAAAGCTGTGTGAAAAGCAGTGGAGAGGCCTGAGTTATGAAGATGTAAAAAAACAAAAAGAACAGGACATGAATGATGGAACAAGACAAAAAAAAAGACACAAAGTGAGAGAAGAGACAAGATGAAAATGTGAAAAATCACAAGATAAAAACTGTAAAAGATGCCAAATATAAATGTTGAAAAGTCGTAAAAAAAAAAAAAAAAAAAATATATATATATATATATATAGGCCTAAAATATCAGCGTTGAATACCATGTACTGGAATGCACATATATCTGGACATGTATCGTATTGCCAGGTTTTTGGTGATACCAACCCCTATAATGGATATCGGCCTTATTTCACCCTCAATATCGGCATCGGTATGGTATTATTCTGACATTATCTCCTCTATTTTGCTGTTTTCAGTGAAAATCAAGTGTTTTATTAAGTTACTGATCCTTATTATTAACCTTTATTTAACAAGGAAAAACAGTCTCGTTGACATTAAACTCATTTGTCTTGGCCACGACTTTTACAGACAGTTGAGATTCCATCCAAACATCCACACTAAAAATGTACATAAAATACACAGTAAAACTAAAAGCACACATGTATAACACCGTGAATAATTTAAAAGGTGCTAAAAGTATCCAACAATGTTCCTTAAAAGCATCTCAAAGCCGAACCCGATTCGATTAGAAAAACGTCTGTATCCACATTTATCCTTTTCCCGTTCATTTAAAATGACTTTGAACATACGATGGTGTCGATGTTCATTAAAACTCTGAATAAATTCAAAGGTTTTTCCATCAAAGCAGAGAAAACTGACCAAAAATGGACTTTTTCAGCAAAGATGTCATTAACTGAACATAAAAACAAGTGTCTACAACTACTGCCAATTATCAAACTACGTAAAGAATCAATGCTGTAGAAGATGATGGCGTTTCCACGGTAACTACAAAGCCTCTGATCTTTGTTCCTTTTTCTTCATTTTGTAACCCACGTTTGTTATTTTTCTACAATTTTGTTTAGTTTGTGGCTTATTTTCTTCATGTTACTTAGTTATTATTCATTTTTGTTCATTTTGTTGGTTATTTTCTTTTTTTCACCACTTCATTTTAGTCATTTTGCTGCTTATTTTTCTCACATTATTGGTTATTTTGTCATTTTTAAATCATTTTTTTGTACATTTTATTATTTAACATATATATACACACATGTGAATCAATGTTGTAGGCGATGATGGTATTTTCCATAACTACAGAGCCTCTGAACGTCCAAATATGGTCATATCTGATGACCATGAAAAGATGAAAAACTGTATTTTACACCAATTATTTACATGTATTGATAAGATTAATGGATGAACAGTTGTTGGTGGATGTTTGGATCTTCACACGTTAACGTTGTCCTCAAATGTCTTTGCAAACTCTCGCTCTGACAAACAACATCTGCTGTTTTCACGGCAGCTGATCCGATCAAATTGGTGGAGTTTATAACATATAAGTCGTCCTTTACTTGTTTTCTTTGTGTGTGTGGGTTCGTGTTCATGTATGGACGTATTTATCTCGTCTGACAGTAATGACGAGGCCATTTGGAACATTCAAGCTGTTGCCATCCTGCTAACAAGATGCTGTTATCCTGGAAAGTGAAGTTGAATGTCTGGTTGCGTGGGTGACTTTGTGTGTGTGTGTGTGTGTGTGTGTGTGTGTGTGTTCGACTTATCACACAGTCTCCTGATAAACTCTCTAAATATATGTGCGTATGTGGCTGTGAAGCGCTAGAATAAACACACACATACTAATATTTGGTGCGTTTCCATCTTTTTCTTCTGCTGAATAAATTTCGGTGCTTTTCTTATAACTTGGTTTTAAATATAGACACATATTCCAACTCAGTTTGTGTGGAAAAATGCGGAATATTTAATGACAATAACAATAAAAACTGTGCAAAAGTACAAAAAACTCATCCCATTTATATCCAACGGGAAGACACGAACCCGTCTGTGTTTAGACCCACGTTACTTCATCATGTTTTAACATAAAAACTTCATTAAAACTTGAAATAATTCACAAGACGTCAGACTTTATTGGGCTGTAATTGTGTCTCAATATCTATTATGGGGTGTTTGTTATTGTAGTTTAAGTTTGATGCTTTTTTTTCTGACTTTGTACAGAATGTTCAAATCTAGTGGAGAGAGAGAGAGACAGAGGGGGGCTTGGAAATATTTAGAAGTTTTCTTTGCAAACTGCTGTAACTCTAAAACCGTTTGCAAACAGTGCATGAAATTTATAATAAATGTGGCTGTATTTGTCCTCTTTCAGGTCATATAACTCACAAAACCCAGCAATTAACAGAATTTTAACTATGAGGCTCAAAATGACAGGAGTTTCATCCAGCTGCTCATTATCATTTCAAGTGTTGTGGCTAAGAAAGCAGAAAAAAAAAGTAAAGTAATCATAAAACACAATAAAAGTCAACACTAAAACGTACGTAAAATGCTAAATTAGAACAGTTTTACAGTTCACAGTTACAGATATTCACACTATATCCAGTAATTCTACTGAAAATTCATATCTTCATGTTCAGTAACGTCTCCTCTGTCTTTGGGTGAAAATATTGTGATGATATGAGACAGAATATTCAACACAGAAGCCTCCGACTGAGAGCTGCCTTCAGCTAAATTTGAGTTGTGCTATTAGTGGTAAATTAATTTACATAATTTGTACTCGTGCTCTTATTAATCTGAAATTATAAAGAGCTTTCATAGGCCTTTAATGTGATATTGACACGTTTTCATGTGAAATTATTTGGATTATAGTTGCTATTATTATGCATTAAATGGAAAAAATATTACAGGAAACATAAGTGTAATGTACGTTTTTGACAATAATAATAATCACCATCATCATAGTAATATTAATAATAATAATGATGTTTTAACTGTTTTCTGTGCATATGTTGGATGTAAAATCAATCCTTAAGTCTGGTCAGAAGACGCCACACAGACATACAAAACAAAAATCCTATACATTATGCATTTCCACTGAATTTGCACCGAGCTGCCTATTGGACGGCACGAATTCACGCCCGGCTGCACATGCTTTTTTTTTTTTTTGTTTACACCTCTGTTACTATAGATACTGTAGTAAAACTGCAGCCAGTGAGGTCTCAGGCCCTGGTTTGTGTCGACCAATCACGTTCGACTGTCTAGGTTGAATGCCCCCAGCTGTTATTGTGACCCAGAACTCCGCAGACACGGAAAACACTGACTCATTTACCCACATAGACACGCACGACCACGGCGCCGGACGCCGCGTTGACTTCCATCAAATCCCTGGAGATTTATTACATTTATTACAAGTGAACGCAACCGTGAGCAACGCCCACATTTAGCAGAAATCACCTCTTAACCCTAAAACTTAAGAGATTATCTGTCGAGGACCAGTTCAGCACCTCGAACAGCAGAGGAATACCCAGAATGCTGCTGTGAGAGCAGATTTCTGACTAATACACCCCCCCCACACACACACACACACAGACCCACCCACCCCCCTGAGGCGGTGTAATGTGGAAGCTATCGTGACAATCCGTCCAATAACCGCTGTTGTTTACGTTTCTCGTGCTGCCTTCAGGGGCTTCCTCCCTGCCCCGTCCGACTCCCCATCAAGTCACTTTATTACTCCCCAGTCCATCCAATCGCAGCGGTGGCCCCGCCCTCCTCTGGCTTTCATTGAGGAAAGTGGATCCAGATTTGACCCAGTGAAAGTGTTCTGTGGTAAAGTACATGGAACTAATCGCAGAGTTATGATTGGCTTGGAAACGCACAACAGATTTGTGTTGAGCAGAGGGGGTTTTATGATTAGCATCCGTTTTGCTTGTGTTCCGTGGGTGGAAAGATCGCATCCCAAGACGCAAAAATCTGTCAAAAATGTGAAATGAAATCCATACTTTTTGAATATGCAAGTTCCAAATCAGGCCTTTAGCGCGGAAACACCTAAATGAATATAGATAAAACTTTCCAAAAGTGTCACATTAAATACATAAATACACGACGCTTAAAAAAACAAAAAAAAAACTTGAGCATCGTAATGATTTTTGACAAAGTTCACGAGCAGCAGTAGTCGGTTTGATTTAATGCACACGTTATATTGATGCATTAGAGCGCAGGTGTCAAACATATGGCCTCCGGTTAAAGATAAGATATTCCTTTATTAGTCCCACGGGGGGAAATTCCAGGTTTACAGCAGCAAAAGTACAAGAGCACGAGAACAGAGGAAGTACAAGATCAAGATAAACACAGATCAAGAACGTTACGTACACTAGTTACAGCTGTGCGCGTTCTCATGGCCCGTCTAATGATCCAATCTGACCCATGGGATGAATTTATGAAATGCAAAAATGACTCTGAAGATATTAACAATCATAAATTCACTAATTTTCCCCTTTTTTTTGAGTGTAAAAAGAAAATATTTACATTCAGAAACTCTCCTTTTGAAGCAGTTCTGAACAATTTGAAACGTCGTACTGGAACTAAGTGTAATTTTAATAATATTCTATTTGTTATTAAATGTTTTGTGTATTTTTAGATCCGTACGTTATAATAAACACGTGTAAACGATAAACTGAGGCAGAATATTGTTAAAACTGCACTTATATTTAGTTTCTTTCTCCACATTTTAAATGAAACTTTATAGACGTAAACATTATTATAATGTAATTTTACTTTTTTACGCTGTTATTATTGCACCGGTCCGGCCCACTTCAGCTCATATTTGGCTGAATGTGGAACTAAAATGAGTTTGACCCCCCCTGCATTAAAGCATGGATGTCGAAGTCATTTCAGTTCAGGTTCCACATTCAGCCTAATTTAACCTCAAACAGACCAGACTGATAAAATATTAATAACATAATAATCTATAAATATTAACAATACAGTAGAAAGCAGAAAACAGTCAAATTATAATGTGAATATGTTTACATTTACAAACCTTAAACACGTGTGAATAACCTGAACAATCTGAAATATATTAAGAAAAATAAGTGTAATTTTAATCATTTTATTCCTCATATTATCATTTACACATGTGCATTAAAACGTATAGATCACAGTGGATTTTACAAATACACAAAACATACAACAACAGGCAGAATATTGTTGCAATTTCACTTATTTTTCTTTCTTTCATTTGTTTCTAGATTATTCACATATTTGGTGAAAGGATAGTTTGTAAATGTAAACAATTTCATTATGTAATTTAACTTTTTTACACTAAAACAAATAGAAAAAGGCATCTGGAACTCAAAAATGTCCTTTAATTCTGTTCATGTCTTCAGTGTTATTTTTGTACTTCACCTTTGGGTTGATTGAACCCTTTTTTTTGACCCGCAGGCTGTATGTTTGACACCCCTTGGTTAAAATATCACAGAATACCCCTAGAGGCATTTGCGGATCCATGGAATAACTCGATAGATGTGTAGACAAGGCCGTGGTTGCAGTTTGAATAGATTTAAGTATAAAAATATCCTGTAGAGGGTTAAATAAAGGGAAAAGATGACATAAGAAAGACAAACAGAGAAAATGCACGAACAAACAACAGTCTTCCTCCATAACCTTTCACCACCTCCTGTTGCCACTCAACAACATCACTAATTTGTGACCTTTAAGGATTGACATTGACTTGAGTTTGGTATCGAGGGCATTGAAAACAGACGCCAAGAGCTCATGACCAAGCAAGAATGTGACGACTCTGGAGTGAAAACAGGCTCCAGATGTTCACCAGTGGGAAAAGCTGAATCCAGCTGAAGGTTTTTTTGTACAAAACTGATAGAATTTTGCTCAAAGGCATCTGGTTACATCTAGTCGCTTCACTGTGCAGAGCTGAAATAGTGTGGTTTTTTTTTTTTTTTTGGGTGAAATATTACATCTACCTGGCAAAGTTTGGAAATCCACTTTAAAGTGACCTTATGTAAGGAGAAGTTTGTTGATTTAAGACCTATTAAAGTACTTATGAATGACTAAGCCTGACCTTTATGGCCAAATGTGCCGCTAATAATATGCATTTACTATTTAATCAGCTAAACTCACATTTTCTTTGGCAGACTGATGGAATTTGTGATGCGTTTGGACAGAAATGACGTTGGTTTGTGGTCGTTTTGTGCAACGGTGCAGTGTTCAGCGTCAGTAGGAAGGTTGTGAGTTCGATTCCCAGTTGGACCGGGGCTTTTCTGTGTGGAGTTAGTGGACTTTCCTCTAGTTTCCCTGCTATCGAAAACACATATGTTAGGTTCGTTCTCCTCTTAGGTTCAACTACATGCAACCATATTTTAGCACATTTATCATGTACATTTATTTAATTATCATATTATTAATATATTGTCTAGTACATATTATTGCAGGTCTTGAAAGTCTTAAGAAGTTTGGACTTTTGATACACTGTTTTCCAGATCTCGAAAAGTCTGGAATTTTGTATGAAAGTCTTAATAAAGCATTGAAAGTCTTGCTCAAAGGCACATAGTCACATAAGAGAGCAAATACATGAAGAAAACATATAAAATAACCTGATCTGACTTCAGTAAACTGTCGTCATGTCCATGCACTTTTGTAACTTTTATTTGCTGTGATAATGCTATAATATACTATAATAAGTTACTGCAAATTATGCATTCATTCATACATTTATTAAAATGAACGTTTCTGCTACATGTAACAGGTACAGTCTCAACTAAAACAGTAGGAACACATAGAAAAGTGCATAAAATCAAGGTCTAGGAAAAATAAAAGTTTGGAAAAAGTCTGGAATTTTATATGAATAAAGAGCAAACACGCTGTATATATTTGTTTTTATATAGAGAGCTTTATATATATGTGTGTGTGTGTGTGTATACAGATTTTATTTATTTAGTTATTTTTCTTTTATTCTTCTTGAATGCGGCAACTGTATCCCCCCAGAATTTCCTCCTGGGGATTAATACAATGTTCTGACTGATTCTGGTTCTGATCAGATCGACAGGTGGTTTGGGGCGTCCGTGGGCGTGGCTCAGGAGGTAGAGCGGGTGGTCCAATAAAAAACTGTCCTAGTCGGTCCGTTGTGTCCTTGGATCAATAATGTAAAGCGCTTTGGGTGCCTTGAACAGTGCTATAGAACTCTAATCCATTATTATTGGTTCTGCAGTTTAAAGGCCTTTAAGGACAGTAAAAGCGAATGTTCTTCCACTTCAGCATCATTTGTTTCTTTCAAACCAGCTCCGTTTGTGGGACACTGTGATCAGGACACAAATACGCTTCGATCCTGAACAAAGTTGGAGCCTCGGTCGCCTTAAATGTGAACTTTTCAACATCATCCCTTTAATATTTATCATCTGATGGTGTTTAAAAGTGTGTGAAATGACCGAACAGACTGACGCTGACAGTGCAGAGTTCCACTTGAACTCATCTTTGTGGGTAAATGTTAGAATAAAGCAGACAGTGTTTTGAGTTCTAGGAAAGATGTTCATCCACACGGCAAACTCAAGAACGAATATGAAACTGTTTCCCAGAATTACATCATCGGAGTGGAGCTTTTAGCCAATGTGGGTCTAGTGTTGGTAAGATTTGGAGTGTCAGCTGTAATTTAGTTGAATGTGGAGTTTATTATGAAGGGAAATCCCTGCTGTGATTCAGCGACAGACGCTGATGTGGAATGTCAGGCCAGTTTCAGCAACTTAAATAACACTTAAACCAAACATATGGAAAAGTCTGGCTGTGGTTTTGAGGATCTGTTGCGTGTGTGTGTGCGCGCGTGTGTGCGTTAATGTGTGTGTGTGTGTGTGTCCTGCAGTGTGTAATGTAACTTATGTCTAAGTGTTAGTGGCTGATGGAAAGAGGAGAATAATGGTAGGTTTGGTTTCACTAACAGCCCATTGGCATCAAAAACTGAGTGAATGAATAAGTGATGCAACCATACCACTTTTTTCCAGTACCAGTACCAGTCCTTCCATGTGAGTACTTCCTGGTCCAAAGTACTGATCCAGTACTTAGTAATCAGATTACAGTAGTTGGTTCCTTTAAAATGTGCTTTATTGTGGTTGTCATTAGTCTGACTGGAACAAA
>JAPSES010000019.1:9346476-9364228 GCA_029822895.1 Maxillicosta whitleyi | reverse complement strand
TTATTATTATTATTATTTAGGTTCTGGTACTTCTTCATGCTTTCATCAAACACGTCAAGGTATTTCCCGTCCTTTTTCTTTTTTTTTATTATTATTATTATTATTTAGGTTCTGGTACTTCTTCATGCTTTCATCAAACACGTCAAGGTATTTCCCGTCCTTTTTTTTTTTTTTTTTTTTAATCTCTGCTCATGTGACAGCGGTTGGAGGGCGGGCTTAGTGCTATTCTGGAAAACATTTTACGTAGCGCATCTGTATCGGCGACAACAGCGTTGAGATGCTGAAGCTCTTGCAGGGTATCAGATAAATGCACTTATATCTACTTCCACAGAGCATCGTTTGCTTACCCGCACAGCTTATTGACGGTAAGGCTACATTTCACCTTTCATTTGTAGTTTCATTCCTAGTACATATTGTTCGCCGGCTGTAGACAAAGAGCGGACATGGGTGGGATTTAAATGGGAGGGGATCAGCTGTGTGAAGAATGGGCTGCTTTGTCGGCTTCACCTCCTTTTATCACATTTTGCAGCTTGTCGAAAATCAGCACTATTAGTCTGTGAATCACAGCATTTCTGTAATATTGAATCTGCAAAGGGGAATGGTCTGATTGTAGCTGAGATACTGATACACAGAGGGGGGTCGGTGTGCTGTCATGCAAGGCAACACAGACCACCCCCCTCTTAAATATATCATGCTTTGTGTGTCATCCATCCAGCGCGATTTGTTCTCTCTACTTGCGGATGCCACATACCATTAGATAAAAAATAAAGTGACATTTGGGTGATTTTCTAAGTCAGCATCATATTAAGCCACAGAATCTAGGCCAGGATGAGTGTACACAAAGGATTAAATGATTCCCACTATTTTAAAAAAAAAAAAATGAAAGAAATTCAGCGGTACCTTTTCCCTTTCTCTCTATTTATTTGCTTTTCTCATTTCCCTTTCAGACATTTTACTAAAACTACTAAACATAATGGATGCACAAGGCTTGGGGTGCTCAAAATTCTCCCATTAAGTGTCCATATAATGAGAAAAAGTAACATTAAGTACAAGTAAAGTCGAAGCAACTGAGAGCATGGCACAAGTGGAAGAGTCTCAAACTGAAGGGGAGGGCAGCCCCCAGATGATATCCCTGAGATCAGACATATCGGGGAACCACGTGGATGAGGGAGAAGCAGGACCATCTCTAAGGAGGAAGAGGAGGAAGAAGAAAGACCCCCGTCCAGAGTCCATCATAGTCTATCGGTCTGACATGGAAAGGGTACCTGGTGAGGAGCAAAACGGAGAGGAAGGAGCAGAGAGGAGCATAGAGGAAGGAGCAAAGTTCCTGTGCACGCCTACAGGAGAAGGTGATGTTTGACCCCATTTGTAATGACTGGAGGTTTTACAATTGTTTATGTTTTGCAATGCGGTCATGTCTGTGTAGGCCGATATTTGTTCCCGAGACACCGGATTTCTATTTAATCACTAAGGAAATGACATCTGGAAAACTTTAGTGTTCATTTCCAGCTCCTCTGCATTTTTATACACTCAAATAAGTTTAATAACGAGAAATAAATGTATCTTAAGGTGTCTGTTTTAGTAAGTGTTAGGCATGTGGACACTTTTTCCCCACATGAATTGGTTATAAAGCTTCGTTAAATAAAAGTATGAAATATTATATTTGTTTGACATTAGATTTAGACTTACAAATACTTGAAAAAATTAAATGTCAATGAAGTTGTCTCAGCAGGCAGCTGCAAGCTCTGTATATACAGGATAATACTTACAAGATAGAATAAATACACATATAAAAACTGTAGAAACTAGAATAAATATGCATATAAAAAGAACTATGTGTGAGTATGAGGTTAGGATTATTGCTCACGTTTTATGGCCAATTCATGCAGAAAACTATGAATTTTCAGAGTTCACATACGTTTTCTTGCCGATGTATTCCCACATAAAACAGAACTGGTCTTCAAATATAATATTGATACATACAAATTTACAAAGGCTGCAGGTGTGTGTACTGTATGCACTGAAGGTGAGGAGATTTACTAAGTGTTAAAAAGGAAATCTGCTTCCATTTGACATTTTTTGCCTCCTATTGGATACAATTAATTTGTTTGTGGCCTAAATATGATGGTTATATTTTTCATGCAAATTTAATACAAATGACTACATTAAAAAAATCTCAAATATAGACCAAGATAACTGTGATTTGAAGTAGCATCACAAAATAAAACTATATAAATGTACTTGTATGAACTAAACTGAGGCACTGAGGGAGCAGCTGTTCTTGCTTTTTTTTTTATTTATTATTTTTTATTAACTGCTATAATTCAGTTTAGAATTAAATAAAGAGAAACCAATAGAGCAGGGCCTTTTTATTTGCCACCACTGTAACTATGTTATTTAATCTCTTAACAGGAGGAGGCTGGAACCTTCCTCCAGACAGCCGTTATGTGACACTGACAGGAACCATCACCCGAGGTAAGAAGAAGGGTCAGGTGGTGGACATCCATGTCACTCTGACGGAGAAGGAGCTCAGGGACCTGGCCAAGTCAAAGGAGCGTCTGGATGCAGAGTGTGAGGCCGGTGAAGACTCCAGACGCAGCTGCAGCTTAGGGGTGGGTGAAGGACCCCATGTTGTCCTCTGGAGCATCTCCTGTGTCCCTGTGGTCTTCCTCCTCTCCTTCATCACCTCCTTCTACTACGGCACTCTCACCTGGTATAACGTCTTCCTGGTGTACAACGAGGAACGGACGTTCTGGCACAAGATTACAATATGCCCCTTCCTCATCATCTTCTACCCGATGCTCATCATGCCAATGGCGTTGTCTCTGGCCCTGTACTCGGCCGTGGTGCAGGTCTCCTGGGCCTTCAGCGAGTGGTGGCAAGCGGTGCGGGATCTGGAGAAGGGCTTTTGTGGCTGGGCCTGTGGGAAGCTGGGACTGGAGGACTGTTCCCCGTACAGCATAGTAGAGCTGCTTGACTCTGACACTGTTTCGGGCACTCTGCAGAGCAAAGCCCCCAGTGAACTTGCTCAGACGTCGTCAGTGTAAAACGAGGTGTGGAGGGTCCAGAAAAGGCTGGGGTCAGAGGTTAAAAGTATGAAGATCTCATTGAGGCTCAGCACGAGTTGGAGCCTGCTTCACTATACTATACTCTCCACAACAATTATTTAACACTGCCTGAACTGTCCCGATGTTCTCAGCTATTTCTAGTACTGTAAAGCATTATCTTATTCTATATTAATAATGCCATCGGAGTGGATACACTGGGTATTTTTTTACTTTTAGGTTACACTTTTCCTCAGGTCAATAAAAGGCCGTCATCCATTAGTGAACAGTGGTACCACCTATAGATCTTTTGATATATACAGCCCTCAGTGCCTCCTAACTTCAGTATGTTAAGGTGCCCGCTCCAGTACACACACGCACACACACACACACACACACACATACACATACAAGAGGCCGTAAAGTTAAAACCAAGATTCACTTCATCTGTAAATATCTGTATATTAATGGTATTGATCACTGTGCTGTGCACTATCATCAGGCATGTTTTCAACAGCAACACAGTTATGTATGGGAAGTCATCATTCATCCATGCATATAATAAAAGATTTAGGGTGAGGTTGGATTATCTGCAGGGTCCTACATGTACATGTTTTCCACATATGAGTATAGATTTGATTATTTGGATGTTTCATTACAATATACAATAATAGGCACAGCATCAGTTAAAGGATTAAATACCTTAACTCTCAAAGACCTAAACAGCAAGTGCATCTACTGATCTAAAATGTTTAATCATTTTTGAACCACTAAACCTATCAATACTATTACACAATTCATTTAAAAATGTAGTTTGTCAGCTTTTCAGCAGCATCAGATGTGTTTTATTTAGATGTTCAGAGGCTCTGTGGTAAACATGGAAACACCATATTCATCCACAACATTGATTTATCAGTAAAACCATTTGATATTTGATAAATAGAAGCGTTGTAAACATTTTTTTTTCATTCAGTTACTGATACATTTAGGTGAAAATGTCACTTTTACTTCAGTTCTTTCTGTTCTGATAAAATAACCTTTGAATTTACCCTGGGCTTTTATGAACATCTATATAATCAGTAAATTAAATATAGGAAAATATGTAACGTTTACTGAAAAATAAGTTAAATAAAGGTTAAAAGTAGAGGCAAAAATCATTTGAATTCACCACAAAAATAGGTGAAGGTTGAGGTGGGTGCAAATACTTCTGTAATGTCAGCTAATACTCAGCTTATGGGCTATTTCTTCATAGACAAAGAAATTTAGAACCTGGGGCCAGAAGGCGTCCTAACATGATTGCTTCTTGACCCCTGAGAAAATACAGTTAAGATGCCCTGTGCTGCTTTTGCTGTGCTTTCTCTGTATGATTCATCGGAGCAGACAGAGTACATAAACCTATTCAGAGGGTAGGTTGAAGGGGATCGATAAGGGTTCACACCTTATTTACCCTCAGGGCCCTGTAGCCATAATCCAACCATGATTTGAAGCTGTTGTCAGGATGACCGGGCAAATCTGGCATTCCTTTTGTGCTTTTTTTTTTCTTTCTTTTGGCTCTATTTTTTTATGGTGCTGTATTTATTCAGGCTCCATCAGGTCAGTTGTTTGTACTCATTAAATGCATGTCTTCACAGTTTTGGTGAAGTAAAAAGTAATTCTCTTTTATTTTCCTGTAACATTTCCATGTTATTTTTATTTAATTTATTTTAATTATTTAAGTGTTTTGGACTCTTGGCACTTTGAGGTAAGAGTACATTGAGGATTGGTCAGTAAATAAATGAAAGGCTCTACATGGGGTTGTTTACATAGATGAGATGGTTTTAAAGTTTGGGGAATTCAAAACATAAAGTAATGGAATTTTATTTTCATATTACACTACTTTCTATTACAGGTGATATCAGTGATTGTCATGTCTGTATGGGATGTTTTCGTGCATTCCACATTACATATGAATTTACAGGATGCAACACAATCAATTACACAACTGAAATAAAGTGTTGAATCTATGCATTGTAAGTTTGTGCTATTCTTCCAATCAATTCTTCATTTGTGTATAGTACTCCTGGTCAAAGAGTGTAGACACATACAGATGGCTCTGGGTAGTCTGGGGTGTTTGAGATCTGATTAGTGGCACCCTGGTGTTACATTGGTGTTAGATGCCTTCTGAAAAATCCATATGCCACCAACAATGCAATGTCAGCATGTGCACCAAATTAGGTAAACAAATGTACTTTCAAGTTGCACCAACATGTATAAACACAAGTGCTGAACTGTAAAATTGCCTCACTAATGCTAAAGTGGCACTGTAATTATTTTAATTACTGGATGAAACCACACATATTTAAAGCACACAACAGTAATATTATTTACTGCTGCTTGTAAAATAACATTATATGAAATTAACAACAACACATTACCTTAAGTTCTCCATTGTGGTTTTATTATTGTTAACTGCAGAAAGGGCTTTGAAATATTTGAAATATTCATGTCATAAAACAAGAGAAAATTCGATTTCAGTTTTAATTGTAGAAAGCTATTAAATAACCACCACTTTATTGACCGGAGTAAAATCCCTTTTTTTTCCCACTAAAAACATCCGATTTCTTTCTGAAATGTGCAGCCATTCGACACGCAGTATTATCTGAAACGCTGGAGGGCGTTATTAGTTTGACCTACATTTGATTTGTACCAACTGCGGAACAGTTCCACCATATAATGGAACCAAACTGTTGTTCACATTTTCTCCCCGGACATATAACAGAGTGACACCCACATGTAGGAAGAGGGAAAATAGAAGATGGCAGCGAAAGTAAGTTTGTTTCTCTTAGACTTTGAATAAGAAATTACACAGATGAATGTGTGCAATTGTATTAAATCGCACATATTTTAAATTAAAAAATATCTGAACATTAAATTCGGTTTGTTTTTTCTTTTGAGCTTTCTATTGAGCTTTAAGTGAGCTATTGACATGTTGAGACATGTTGACTGAGGCGAAGGATGTCACGCCCCTTGTTGAATACACGCAAACCTCAAATTATGTTAATATTATATCTGTGAAAAATGCTCATATAATGTTAATTGGGTGGTTTGTTTTTTGTGTACGTGTTAATTGAATCTAAATCGGAAGTGTTTGTTTTGTGTAGTCGGCTCTAGTCCTGTGCATGGATGTGGGTTTCTCCATGTCCAACTCTGCTCCGGGTGAAGAGCCTCCCTTTGAACTCGCCAAAAAAGTCATCCAGAAGTTTGTCCAGCGCCAGGTAAAGATCCACACACTTGGAGAACACAACCAAAAATCAAAATCATCCATTTACCTTCGCTGAAAATTGTGTTCTTGGGTCTTTTTCTTTTTAAAAAAAAACAAACAGGTTTTTGCAGAGACTAAAGATGAAATGGGTCTGGTCTTGTTCGGTACAGACTCCACTAAGAACCCACTGGAGCAGGACGAACAGTACCAGAACATCACTGTCCACCGCAACCTCATGATACCTGATTTTGAGCTTCTGGAGGAGATTGCAAATCAGATTCATCCAGAGAATCAGCAGGCTGACTGTATCCAACAGCATGTGAACAGTTGATTTACTACTTATGTGTTGAGGTTGTTATTATATTTACACAGTGAAAGTAACAATTACTCAGATATCTGCAGAATAAAATGGCACTGGAGTCACCTTCCTTTTGGGATAGGTTACAAGTGTGAGTTATGATACTAGACACACAATCAGATGACATAACGTAGTGATCTGTCTCTTAATATTATGGCTCCTATTAGTTTTGCATATTGAGTGTCTTTGTCATTTTGAACATATAGTGCTGCTTCAGGGTTATCATTTTTCTATAGTGTAGACCAAGCAAATGATAATTTGCAGATAGTGATAGTCACCAGAATTTCAGTTGCCCAGTTAATCCAGCATGCCCTGGTTTTTATGATTTTTAAGGTCAATTTGATTTTGTTGCTTTATTTTTAAGAGATTTCATTCTTTCACGTTACTGTCAAATGTCAGGACTCTTTTCCAACCATCACGCCAAAGAGGTTTAGTGGACCAAAAAGAATGTTTTGAATACCAGTGAAAAATACTCTAATGTCATGGAAAATTAAGATTTAGGGCTTGAACCTTTACAAACCAGTTTGTATTGATTAGGCTCTTTTGTTGTCTTATGTTTTAACATAATGTTTTCAATGTGCCTTCAGGTCATTAAATAGATTTAATATAATGTTATGAAAATATGAACATCGAAGTCATTGCATTATCTTAAAATTGCATTTGCCAACTCGCATACATTTTTGCACAATTTAATTTATCATAATTTTCTTTATATTTACATTCATTCTGTCTGTGATAATGTGAGTCCACATCACTGATGTACTTACCTACAGAATACTATTTTTGTTTGTTTGTTTGTTTTATTAATTTCTGACATTGTAGATCACTAAATCTATACCTTAAGATTGTGGCTTATTCACTTTTAGGATCGCTGCAATATTTTGATGAAAAAAATGTGATTTTCCTAAAACTCGTAATTAAATTTGGTTCAAAATAATATTTTTGATGCATCTCAAAAAAACATCAAATGTAAGTTATAGATGTCACATTTTGTACTTGTATAGTGTAGTGCCCTATTAGCTACAGCATCTCAGCCACAATTCTTAGTTTTATGCACTAGGTGACTCAGCAGTAATTGTGAGTTAAATATAAATGTTCGGTCTAATTCATGCTTGTCAGGTCCTGTTTGTGCACAGTTAAGTTAATGTTTTAGACTTTTGGCTCCTTATCTGCTGCTCTTCAGGGCTGGATGCTCTGGTTGTCTGCATGGATCTCCTTAAAAAACAAACAGAGTAAGCCGCTGCTTTTAATAATAATAATTCCTCAAAGAAAACTAACTTTTTTATATTGATGCCAATGATTCAATGCCATTTTCTCACATTTTCAGGGGGAAAAAGTACGATCGTCTCATCATTGTCCTTCTGACAGACCTTTGCAGTCAGGCCAGTCCTGATGAACTGGATGTTATTATTGAAAACCTGAAAAAGGCTGGAATCACCCTGCAGTTCTTGTAAGATTCAGCCACCTTCAGCGTAATTTCAGACCTAACATGATTAGTGTGTCATGTACTGTATGTAGAACATTTATTTGCTGACACGTACATTTGATTTCAGATTTATCTCAACATAAATCTCCCCTGGTTTTGCTTTTGTCTTATTGTAAACTGTTCTGTCTCAGTTTGCCTTTCCCTGCAGGTGATGATGATGATGAGGAAGGTGGAGGTGACAGGGACAGAGGAGGTTCTGGACACCCAGGTGCGGGCAAAGGTCTGTCCAGGGAGCAGCAGCAGGGTCTGAACATGGTGAAACATGTCATGCTCAGCCTGGATGAGGAGGACGGCTTGGATGAAATTTACAGCTTCAGGTTAAAATCCCTATTTTATTGTACATGATTATATTGATGTATATTTTTTCTGCTTCTGTCTGGATCTTGTGGTTGTAAGCAAATGACAATATGAGGTAACTTTCCATTTGTTTAACTCTTGTAGGAATGCACTGGAGCAGCTGTGTATGTTTAAGCGTATTGAGAGGAGACCCACGGCCTGGCCCTGTCAACTGACCATTGGCGGTTCTCTGTCCATCCGTATTGTTGGCTATAAAGCTGTAAGTTGACTGTTAGGTTCCATCTAAAGGAATTTTTAAGTACTGTACATGCATGTTTTGATTGACATGGCTTTGTATCTGGTATAAATAACAGACACTCCCATATATTATCAGTCCTTAAACTTGGTTAATTATAATTTTTTGGGCATAGAATAAGAAATAATGCTATCATTTAATGGAAATTTTGTGCTGAACTTGTATTGCCTCGTTTGACCAGTGCCTCCTACAGTATTTTAAATGAACCTTTCTTTCACTTTTATCCTGTGTATAAATGACATTTAATCAACAGTAGTTTAAAGGCAAAGTGTGTACTGTTTCTCACTTCCTGTAAATAGAACTATTCCAATTTGGCTTCTCTCCACACAGTACACAAGGGAGACAGAGCTGTATGAGTGAATGGAGAGAGTAAGCACCAATACCAGGAAATAAAACAGTGACAGAAATATAAAAGGATATTTTCTGATTGTTCTCACATCAGTGTTTCTCTAAAATGCACATAAACTCACCCACACCATCACAAAATGTTTGGAATATTCTAGATGGTAATATAACTGTAGCAAACACTTCATCTTGTCTCTTTTTCCTACTTCCTTTTCTGTGTCTGGGCCATAAACTGTATAATTAGTGGACAGTGGAATTGAAATGTCATCCATTGGTTTTTGAACTGCTGCTTTGAAGCCAGTATTTTGCAGGGGGTTTTTTTGGTCACCATTTTGGCATTATTGGAGCCAGAAGTGACTCAGAGGTGAGTTAATATTCAGCTGTAGTTTAACAAATCAGTAAAAATGTGACTTTTCATCAAGCATTTTGTCGAGCTATTTTACAGTTTTGTTAGTGGAACCTATCAACCACAACTGCAGTTACACTGTCTGCCAGGAAAATATGCATCTTATTAAAATTAACAAACTCCGAAAGCCTAACTCGGCAGGAAAGAGAGCTGTCATACATAGCTGTCAATCAAGGCTTCTATTTACCCTGAGATCTGGTTATTAGAGATTTTAGATAAAATGAATGAGGCCAGACTTACTCCTGGATAAAATAACTAACTTAGTATTTTTGAGAGAAGTTTATTGTAGAGTCTGTTGGAGTCGGTCTCTGTCAGTAACTTCATTTTGAGGCTGAAGTCCTGACCCTTTGGTCTAACCCAGAGTTTTGTAAGTGAGAAGAATGAACCTGAGACACTTTTTTTTTGTTTTCAATTATTCACCACTACTTGATGCAGTTATTGACTGCCTGCCATCCAGAAATGCCCCAAATGCAGCAAAACACAATGAAAATAGAAAATAGAGATACAAGTATGGGTCTCTGCGGGTAAACACACTATTGCACTTTGACTGAGGATCAGCACCGATTACTCAGAGAGATTATTTTGTATGAGCGTATTTATTTATTTGTGAGAAAATTTGACAGACTTTGCCTTTTTAAAGTTTCGTTAGTGTAGCCAGGGATTTATAATCTAGGAGTTCAACTCATATCTTTAAGGTGATGGATGAAAAGCTGAAGAAAACATGGATTACAGTGGATGCTCAAACCAACAAGAGAGACGACGTGAAGAAAGAGACGGTCTACTGTTTGGATGATGACAATGAGACGGAGGTGCAAAAAGATGACATAATCCAAGGTGAAAAAAATGATTGGAAATGGGTATTGTTTCAGTTACGGCTTCAAGATATTCCAGAAAATCTTACCGCTCTGTTTGCAGGCTTCCGTTACGGCAGTGATATTGTTCCCTTCTCCAAAGTGGATCAAGACCAGATGAAGTACAAGCACGATGGGAAGTGCTTTGCAGTTCTAGGCTTTACCAAACAGAGCAATGTATACATGTTTTTTCATCTTCTAAAACCTTACCAAAAACAAAACAGTCATAATGAAGGATGTGATAACTCAGGGACTTCATGAGATGTTTTTGGTTTGTGGATTTTATTGACAGATACATCGACATCAGTTTATGGGAAATCAAGTCATGAAGATGTTTGCTCCCAAGGACGATGAGGTAAGAATGGCGGTAGTCAGTATTTAATTGAATGTTCACACACTTGATACTAACCTGCTTCTGTTTGCATCTGTTGGTCCATCTGAGCAGCATGCAGGAGTGGCACTATCAGCCCTTATTCGGGCATTGGATGAGCTAAATATGGCTGCCATTGTACGTTACACTTATAACAAGAGCACCAACCCTCAAGTTGGAGCTGCTTTCCCTTGCATCAAGCAGCACTATGAGGTGAGATCACCTACACGTGTATATTTATTTACATTGTGCCAAACCTCATAGAACTAACAACGCCTTTCCTGTGTTCTGTAGTGTCTTATATACATCCAGCTACCCTTCATGGAAGACCTCTCACATTTTACATTTCCTTCACTTGAAAACAAGAAGTTCGCCCCCACAGGTACATATTTTTATAGTTTGATTTTTTTTTTGCTTAAAAACTACTTGCAGTTTTATACTTCACTGATAGAGCTAATAGATACTTTTACACAGAACCGAACACTGGAATTTCATGTAAGTCTGTAAGAGTAAACACAGCAAAATACAATATAAAATGCAGAATTTGTAAAATGAATAAATGAGTGCAGTTCTTTTCATGAGCGTTTTAGGGCCACATGAATCAAAAGAAACAAGAGGACACTTATTTTGAATTTTTTCTCCAATGGCACTAAAAAACAAAGCAGTTTACATTTGTTTTGCTTACTTATATTTACTATTATTCTGCCCTAATTCTTATTAATAGGAGTAATGATTAAAAACCAGCAAAATTAGATGCTTTTACGTGTGTCTGGTTATAGGTTCTGTGATCTGCAATGCTCCAGTTTACACATTAAATATGAATTTTTCAGTTTGTGTCAGGAAAAAGTCAGTAAATTGTGGATTCAGTAAGTATTGGAACCCTTTTATGTATGATGACATTTCAAGGATGTGTGTTGTAATTCACAACCAGACCTGGACATTTATGTTCAACACATTGCAGTTCTCCACAAGAGGGAGCTTTGTGGTTGTTGACAGACCAGTGCTGCACATAGATCAACCTGCACCAACCACTTCCACAAAAGCAACATATTGTGTCTGTTGTTTGGATGACAGGTCTAAACATGGGACTGTTGCTTCTTACAGGCAAATCCTACAGTTTTAACGTTGCTCTAACATTTCTAACCTCTTTCGTACCTGGACCGTGGAGACATGTCAGCATTTCTACTTCAGCTCTGACCTGCTGCTGTTGTTAATTACTGGTTTATATGTGGCACATGTTCAGAACTGCAGGTCTTCGACTGCTGTCTCTGCAGATCCACAATAGGATTTTTTTTGGCTGTGCTTTGCAGTGGTTTACATTACTCACACTGTTAAGTGAGACATAAGCCAACAACTTCAGTGAGTGACGAGAACCGAATCCTTTGTTGTATTTGATTTCATTAGAGACCCAGTTGTCTGCTGTGGATTCTCTCATTGACTCCATGATGCTGGTGGAGGAAGATGAGAGCGGAAAACAAAAGGACATGTTGAAAGTCCACCACATTCCCAACCCTGCCTTCCAGAGGCACTTCCAGGTACTGCATTTCACTTCATTAGACACAACACTTAACTCTGCTGTCAGTGTGTTTAGGCTGTTAGCAACGTTTTGGAGGAGATGAGTGATAAACACCTTTTCATGAGACGTCACTGTCAAAAGTTTTCATTTGCCTGTTTTAGTTTCCCCAAGTCACTCACTCTCGTGTCCCTTTTTCCCCCTTAGTGTTTGCATCATCGGGCAGTAAACCCAGGCACCCCTCTTCCCCCCATAGAGCCATGGCTGAAGGCTGCTCTTGAGCGGCCTGAGGTAATAAGTGAACGCTGCCAGGCTCCACTCGAAGACGTGAAGAGGAAGTTTCCTCTTACAACAGTGGAAAAGAAGAAAGAACTGAAGACTAGTGCTCAGATCTTTGGCAAAGAGTAAGTTTGGATTCAATACAACAGCAACTGAATATCATGGATGATCTGATTAGTCATCTTTAAACCTTTGAATGGTTATATAAAACACTATAAATATATAATGTGCAGGTACTTAGATTTTTGGTAATGTTAGATAAAATACACAAGACGTCTGAGTGGATGGGGTTTCTATGATGATTAAAACTAATTCTCCCTCTTTACCGTTCACAGCACGGGGGAGCCAGATGCCAAAAAGGCCAAAGGAGACGAAGAGGAAGAGGACTGTAACCTGGCTGACATTGCCGAAGGCTCTGTTACCTCGGTGAGAAGCGCAGCAGCTGGTTGCTGTAATAATCCTAGAGAGATAAGCTTATTGTACAAAAAAAAAACCCAGCCATTTCAAGTGAAGTGCCTCATCACTTGTTCTAACAGGCACTTAAAAATCCATTTTAACTCAGTCCTCACTTACTCTAATTAAACTGCTGTAGGTGGGAAGCGTAGATCCGGCCCGAGACTTCCAGACACTGGTCAAACGGAAGAAGCTTCCATTTGGAGAGGGTGAGAGTTGGTCTGGTTTACAAGCAAAATGTTGCCATAAACATTTTGTCTGGTTGTATCATAAACTGTGGTGATTCATGTTAAACCTGAGTAATTATGTTTATCTTTTTTTGTTTGGTTGTGGTGACCCCTGCGTCCTTCCCAGTATGCCAGCAACTGACTCACAGGATAGAGCAGTTGCTTAGCAACAAGAACGCACACTACTACATGAAAAGCATCACCTGTATCCAGGCTTTTAGAGAACAGTCCGTTAAGGTAAATAAACATTCACCGTTTTCCATTTGGGAAATGAATGATGCCGAGTGCCTCTTGTTGTGAGAGTTTGCGTGAAATAATCTTGAAATATCACACCACTTAGTTTTGGCTTTGCTATGGAGATTATGAGTCAACTTGAGAAGATTACAATGCGTCTGTTTCATTTCTCCCAACTTGAACGGTAGCCAGTCCTTGTGTGAATGTGTGTGTGCGCTTGAAGATAAAGTGGATGACTGTGAGGTTTTAGAAGACTAAGATGTATTTTGAATGTTTTAATCTTTCCTAATTCAGCTGGGGAATGCTGATCTGTACAATAGCTACCTTCAGTCCCTGAAAAGGAGCATCCCGAACAGAGGGCTCAAGGACTTCTGGGACCTGCTTGTTCAAGGTATGATAAGCCTCTTTACTCAAGGCTTCAGGATTTTCCCCCCACCTTTTTCCTCCCTCGAGATGACATGAAATTTTTATGCAATTTCTGCAGTTCGGAATTAGTAAAATGAGAAAAACATATTTCATGTGCTTTAACAGATTCTGTGACTCTGATCAGCAAAGATGAGGTTGAAGGAAGTACTGTATCCAAAAATGAAGCTAATCAGGTGACAAGGAACTAAAATCACTTATTCTCATTACATTCAAGGTGATGCTGACTAACCTTACCTACTTTATCCTCAGTTTCTGGTTACGGATGAGAAGAAAGAGGAAGTGGCTGCACCAACCACCGAAGACACCGGAGACGTTGACGATTTGGTTTGTGATCTGTATTATTTTTATTTAACAGCTCTATTCTGGTCTAAAGTACTTGGCTTTTATGACCAAAGCGTTTAAAGCTCTTTTAATGTGCAACTGGGGCATTTGTTTCTGTAAGTGATAATTTGTCAGGAGAGTTGTGATGTAAACTATTCAGTGTTGCGTCTTTTCCCCGCTCTTCCTGTGCAGCTGGACATGATGTAAGAAAGGAAGCAAAGGGAGCGTCTGCAGTGGACACGCAGAGAAATGAGAAGAATGCAATCTTTCAGCACAGCCAGACCAAACCACTTCAGCCGTCCATTGTTCTGCCTCCCACTCGGAGACTCTTGATACTTTTGAAACAGTTTTTTATTGAACATCACAGAGCGTAGTTGTGTAGAACTGATTAGAACACTACGAGAGATTACTGTTGCTTCTAGGGCTGAGAATTAAAAATGCAATTGTGGAATGTATCATGTCAAAATTCCAAATCCCCTTTGACTCATGTCTTAATAATTCAACAGGGAGGAGGTTTTGAAAACCAGAGAAATCTTATCCCCCTGAGCTTGTCAATTCTGTTTTTATCAATGCTGGCACGGTTTTCTGATGAGAGCCGGCTGCTCTGTACACTCAATGTACACAATATGCAAGGGCAGCAAAGCCAGAGCTCAATGTTTGTAATAGTAGTGAGTGTTTAAACTGCACTAAAAGATAATAAAACTGCTGTGTTAACTCTGAAAAACTGTAAAGGCCAACTTTTTTCCACTCAGAAAAATCGCACTCGCACTGATAAACCGAATTAATAACAACACCGGTATCGATACAATTATGCCAGTTCTCATTCTTACTGGTTCGATAGTGCAGGAGCTTTAAATCTGAAGGTATCTGCATCAGATAACCTGTGGGATTTACAGAAAACAGTAGTAAAGTGTCCAACAAACTGCAGGTTTATTGTCTTAGAAATCAGTGAAACTTCATGGTCATTTAAGAAAAAAAAAAAAAAAGCTTGACCTGTATTTGTTTAAGAATACTGAGGATGAATACACTTTTCCTTACAAATGTAGTAAAGCAGTGGTGTCGTGCACACTTTACAGTGCAATAGCAGAATCATAATAAACCAGTATCACGTTTAAGTGCTAGATAAACAACAGTAGCACCAATGCAAATGGATACGTCCATGTTAAGTGTTGTTTCTGTTTAACATACCCACTTGATGAATCTGTCAAACAACCTGGAACCTGGTAGACCAGAGAACTCTACCCCTCTGAAGATGGCATATCGGTCACCCATTGCCAGCTTCATTAAGACTTCTTGGTCAATGTCACTTCTTGTGGCTATCACCGTGGAAACGACCTGTGCCCCGCGCATGGCACTAATCGCCTCATCCAGGTTTTTGCTGTCGGTGATGCCATCAGTTATGAAAACAAATGAAACTTCTGCATTGCGTCTCACTTCACCTTGGGCCAGTATGTTGTCAATGGCATGGAAGATAGCAGAGCCAACATTAGAGGAAGAATCCAAATATCGCAATTCTGCCAGGCCTGCAGCAATTGCAGTGGGGTCATGTGTGAGACGGAAGGCAATGAGGTTTTCATTTTCTTTGCCATACTCCATTAGTGCCAGGCGAGCTCGCATACGATCGTTCTTGCTCCGAGCCAGGCCCAGTCTGTCGGCTACATTCTGCACAAATTCACCTACACGCCGGAAGTTGTCCATCCCCAGTCGCTCTGAGCCATCAAGTAAAAACACCAAATCCAGAGGCCGGTGGACACATGGGGCCACGTCGGGTTCTGTAAGGCAAGGCAAGGTTATTTTTATAGCACATTTCATGTACAAGACAATTCCAAGTGCTTTACATAAAACATTAAGAGCATTACAGCAGGGAAGCAATAAAAAGCATAGACATAAAGATAAAAATGATTGAATAATAATAATAAAAAAGATAAATAGATAAAACTGATACAAACTTTAAGCTTAAAAGAAACAGTGCAGAGCTAAACTGAATCAGAACAATTCAAATGTATCTGAAAACAGGTGGGTCTTTAACCTGGATTTCAATAAACTGAGTGTTTCAGCTGATCTGAGCATTTGGAGCATAGAAGCTGAACGCATCTTCTCCTTTGTTTGGTTCTAACTTTGGGAACTGACAATAGACGGGAAGATCAAAAAAACTGATGAAACCTCAGGATAAAAACGACTCGATGTTTAATTTAAACATCAAATTTAGATTCTCACCAAAATATAAAATGGTCAAAGTGATGTTTTATGTCCACATTAACATTAATGATTGTTACAGATATTCCTGAGTTCCTTGTTTCAGTGTCTGGATCGTCTGTGGATCACTGCATTCATAACTGCACTTGATCAGAACTGTGCACAATCAACAGAAATATAAAACTTGTAGATGAGCCAGACAGCCAGCGGGGTTTGATTTTCATCTTTTGCCCCTGGGCTGATGTTTAAAAGGCAGTCTATCAACACACAGTCTTAATTTGGTGAGTTTCTAAATATTATTCGCAGCAAGATACATTTTTACAGACAGTCCAAATAAAATCTTTTTTGTAAGATGCTTATTAAACCATCCATTCGATAAAACACACTAATATACTAGTTTAGATCTTTAACTTTCTGTTAGTAATTTGTCTGTATTCTGCATCTCCTTTATTTAAGATCTTATTGTGGATTCTTTATGACCCCGCCCCCTGAATGTGAGGCGAGGGGTATCGTTTTTGGTTCAGTTTGTTTGTTTGTTAACACTTAAGCAGCAAATCTACTGGTTGAATTTATACCAAATTGGGTTTATATATTGCCAGTGATGCAGAATAGATGTGATTACATTTTGGGAAAAGTAGGTCAAAGTTCACATGCATGATTTTTTTTTTTCTTCCCATTTATTTATAATGAATGTGAAATATGTGTAAAGGGCGGGGTTTGTTGTGTCTGGCACCACTTGTTTTTTATTCTCCATTCTAGATGTCATTATGTGTGTTAGAATTTAGTTGTTTTTATTCTGGATCCCCTTTATTTAGTATCTTATCTTATTCTGTATTGGTCATCGTATTCAATATTCCGAATGTTATGCTATACTCTGGGTCTTTTCACATTTGGGATATTTTTGTGGTCTTGATTTAACCTCCTAATCTCTACACTCAGATGGTCAAGAATCACAACTATACCAGGTACAGCATCATATTGTGAGTATCACATGGTTTGAGTGGAGAAATCTCAAAAGCTTAGGCCTTATAGTGTGGATTTATTGCCAACTACATCTAAAAACGAAAAAAAAAAAAAAAAAAACTTTCAAGGAATTAGGAGGTTTGTTGTGTGGAAGAAAGCTGGGGTTGAAGCAGAAGTGGAGGTTGTATAAGGGGTGTGTCAGAAGCGTGCTGGGGTATGGGGCAGAAAATTGGAGTAAGTAAACTGGTTTCGACAGAGAGAAAGATGCTGAGAAAGATGTGTGGAATTACGTTGAAGGACAGGGTTACTAATGTGGAGGTTGCACAGAGGGTGGGTGTAGAGCTGATGGGGGTGTGTTAAGGAGGCAGCAGTTGAGGTGGTATGGACATGTGTGGAGAAGAGAGGAGGATACGGAAGTGGGTAGAGTGTTAACGATGGAGGGGGCAG
>JAPSES010000019.1:9318882-9346191 GCA_029822895.1 Maxillicosta whitleyi | reverse complement strand
GATGACGGGGATGAAATACAGATTCATGTCAAAAATACACAACTATCCCTTTAAAATGAACAAGAAATTGAAGAAAATAAGGGCAGTCTAATAATTTTTTTTACATCTTTGTACATGGAGCATCTTTGCGCTTAATTGCATTTAGTAAGTGCATACATATTAAAAACTAGGACTAGGATTTGACTGATCGGGGCTGATATGAAAACAATTATCAATGACAAGAAAAACCAATCACTGACTGATATTTGTAACCAGTAAAAATTAAAACTGGGGTATCAACTTTTAGAGCAAGTCCAACACTAAATGTGTAATTAAATACAGAATATGTTAAATGCTAACAATATGTATTTGGGAGGATGGAGCAGGAGATCAACAGGTGTATTGGGGTGACACTGACAGTGATATGGGCACTGCACTGGTCTGTATAAATACTGTATAGACATAGATATAGATATAAATCGACTTTAATTCCAACATATGTGGTAACTGTTGTGGTAATGAAAGACCTGAACCAAAAAGAAAAAGCTCTTAATTTACTGTTCAGTCGACATTCCTACCCTTATCTATGGTCATGAGCTGTGGGTAATGAATAAAAGAATGAGATCACGATAAGAAGTGGGGGAAATACTTTTTTTTTTTCCTTCTGCAGAGTGGCTGGGTTCTCTGTTAGAAATAGGGTGGGGAGTTCACCAAGATCCAAATAAGTGGAGGGAGGGAGGGGCAGACTATAAATAATAAACAAGTACTATATTAATTAGGGGTGGGAATTTTATTTACCCTTTTAATTTGAAAAATCAACCCAATTTAACACGATTAGTCACGATGAGAACATCAAAACATAAAAATAAAGCTACAAAGCAAGAAAAGTCAGTACTGATAATTGCAGAGGGTGGATGAATTTTTTTTTTTTTTAACAAGTACAACTAATTCTTTGCATCAGACCAGCACATGTTTAATGTTAATATTGTAAAAATATATAAAACGGATGATACCGTTGACTGGGAAAATGTGAATATCATCTCCAATAACCTGTATGTATCATCTGTTTTATAAACCATGACTGATCATCGGATCAAATATTCACTTTTTTTTTGTTTGAAATTATAAGGAATAAAAATAAATAAATAAAAAAAAAATCAACATCTGACGAATTAAATTCATGCAATCGTTTGGACTCCAGTAACTTGCTCACAGCACCATGAGATTGATTACATGTCATGAGTTTCTCGAGTATGAAATGAGAAAGCACATTTATTTATTTCCTAGTGCTTTATTTACAATCCCTCCAGTTTAATGGGAAAATCATGAAAAATATTATTGAAATATTACTACTATGAGAGCCAGCTTAAAAGCATTTCAACACTGTTTTGGGTTTAATTGACACCAATTACAATTTTACTGCAACTGTATGTCATATTGATCCTGTTGATTTACCAATAATCAGTAATCAGTAATAATCATATTGTCACTATTTTAAAGTAATGGTCTCAGTCATAATTTTCAAGTTATTCAAAAACAAAAGAAACTGAACCCAATATATTATTATAATTTTTTTTTTTATTATTATCTGGAAATGAGGCCATTATTTTAAGAAGAAGGTGACATTATTGGTCCTTGTAAGAGCCAAAATATGATAACAGGCTAGAATGAATGTTCACAAGTTTATTTTAAATATCAGTAAAAATGAAAGCTTACTTACAGTTTCTATTTAACAATAAATTTTAAGGTTATTTGTGGAAACATAAAAATGCCTCATTGATTGTAACATTATTTAATGCTCCTTTATAGACAGAGAGTGAGTTATGTGACGTCTGCAGCACAATCAGACTGTGGATGGGAGTGAGCAGCCTTTCTTTCTTTCTTTATAACATATTTATTTATATGTTTTGGTGCAGATTTAAGTTACAATGAACATTTGAATATTACATTTCAGAAACATTAAGCACGTCTCATTCATTTGTTTAGACGCATACAGTCATGGAAAAAATTATTAGACCACCCCTTGTTATTTTTTCAATTTCTTGTTCATTTTAATGCCTGCTACAACTAAAGGTACATTTCTTTGGATAAATATAACGATAACAACAAAAATAACTCATAAGGGTTTAATTTTAGAGCTGATATCTAGACATTTTCCATGGTTTTCTCGATAATAACCAAAATTGTATTTAGTCCTTTTATGACTGTATTTTTATTTGTATGTTATTGTACTTGTATTTATTTGTATTTTATTGACCTTTTGTAAAGCACTTTGTGACCTCCCTTGTCTGTGAAAGGTGCTATATAAATAAACTTTACTTACTAACTTACTTATTAATAATAATAATAATAATAATAATTATTATTATTATTATTATTAAGCACTGTGTGCACTTTGAAGGGGGGCTTCAGATCTCATTGTACTGTGTATAACGACAATAAAGGCTTTCTATTTCTATTTCTATTCTATTCTACTTAGTCCCATGATACACACAGGAGTCAGTACTTGGCTGCATAACCATTGTTTCTGATGACTTTTGACGGTCTAATAATTTTTTCCACGACTGTAGAACAAAGAACACTTCAGGCCTAAAAGGAAAACAGTACATCAGTCTATCCCTAGGCTTCATTAGTTAAATCCAAACACAACATTCTAAGTAAATACATCCACTCACTCTCACAGCCGCTTGCAGGCGAAGGTGGGCGTGGGGGCGGGGTTGGTTCTGGACTGTCCCCTCTTCCAGGCACCGGCCTGGGCCCCCGAGGGCCAACTTGCCCGAGTGCAGCTTGGAGTGCGCATAGAAAGATGAACCTTGAAATCATCACCATTTTTCCTGCAATTGGTCCTGGACTCCCCTGAAATAAAGTGATACACAGAGGAGCCGGTAGGACAGTTGGTGAAAGCTTTCTTTTTACTCCAAAGTTAAATGCAGGAAATAGCTGTCAGACAAGTGAGTCTTCACAGAAGGCGTCTCCACAGAGCTTAGGAATGTTTATCGTTGTTTTAAACAATGTCAGAGAAAAACCCCCACTGTGTGGAAAAAGAGGACAATATTTAAATTATTGTCTCAAATGGAATTTTTTGTAGCTGCAATCACTGGTGGAAGAGCTATTCCTATCTTTTACATCATACCAAACTGACAAAAAAATTCACCACCACAAGTAAAAGTATGGATACCACCATGTGAAAACACTTCACTACATAATATGAGATGAACTTTATTTACCCCCTGAGGGAAATATTCACAATACAAAGTTAGAAATATGTATCGTGGGCCAATTTAAAGCTGATGAAGTGTTTAACTGACAATGAGGTTTGGAGGAGGCTTCTGATGTTATATGCAAAATTTCTGCAAACTTATTAAGTATCCATCCATAAAAAGTACTCAGTATGAAAAGTAAACAAAAGTCACAGTGCGGGAAAATAGTCCCTGTCAGTGTTTTACAATTATATATGAAATTTATGGATTATTATAGTGCTGTTAAACTTCATTTTCACCATGTACTTTAATTCTAGAAATGCATAATAATTTAATAAGTCTATTACATTCATGCTTCTTCGCTGGTTGACGATGATGATGATACATTGTGGGTCTCCAAAAGACTTTGTTGAACTGGCTCAACCCATAAAGTAAACACTTAATCCTTCAGTTTATCACAAATATCTTACCTTGAAGATACATGATTTTCACTGGACACAAAAGAGATGGAGATGCGCAACCAATACCTTAAATCAGTGTTTAAATTAAAAACTGAAAGAAAAAGTACGTGTTTACATTCCATCACAGTCCTGCACCTTTTCAGTGTAAACCCTAAAGGAATCCTATCAGAGTAAATGAGTGTTTGGTGGTGCTGATGAAGAACTTTTACATCCAGACACACAGTAAACACTTGTTCTTCACCTCTGGCCTTCTCTAGAAACTACACATTCAAAGCAGAACTAAACAACTCTGGACCTGTGTGTGTCATGCTATGGCTTGTTTGTTTATTGTATTGATTAATTGATTTTTCTTGCCTATATTTATTAAGTGGAGCATGTTATCCATTTTATGAGTGTGTAAATAAAGACTGCTTGATTAACTCAGTATATTTAGTCAAGTAGTTTCATTTTATGCTGCTTTATATTTCTATTCCATACATTTCAGTGGGAAATATCTATCTATCTATCTATCTATCTATCTATCTATCTATCTATCTATCTATCTATCTATCTATCTATCTATCTATCTATAAAACAAAAAGATATGCATTACAAATCCTGTATTTTGATATAATATAAATTATACACTCCATAATGACTGACTTCGACATAGATTTGTAGTGATAAAAACAATATTTAATATTATCTTATTTAACCCTTTCAGTTATTCAGCTATTCCATAGCTGTTCTACTGTACTGTGCTGTTCTTCATAAACCTGATCTACATTAACATGTTTGAGCGTTACAGGACTGAAATTAACAGTTTTCTTGTGTACATATAATATCCATGAAGTGAGTAATAACTAGTATTAGAGTATGTTAAAATGTGACAAAACATCAAATTAACTGCATTAAAAATGTTTTTATTTCATAATTTTCAGTTAACTTGGTTTTAAATGCATCTTTATTTGCTTTAAAAATGTAACATATGGTGTCCACTTGAGTAGACATTTTTGTAACTCCATGAAAAACAGGTTCATTAAAAACATTTCAATTGCATTGATTTTTTTTTTTTTTCATGCCTAAAGAGGAATAAAAACACTCAGGACAAAAATCTTTGATCTCAAATCTAAATGAGATCTAAATCCTTATACAATGGGATGTTTCTATTTATACTCAAGGTAAATGATCTGAATACCTCTTCTCATTCCAATAAAAGTTATTAAGTAGTGTTGTTGTTGTTGTTGTTGTAGTGTTCTGTCAGTCAAAAACATCAGTCAGAACATTGATGTGATGTTTCAGACCCAAACGAGACGCAACATTTTCTTTTGGGTTTTAGTTTGTGAATTCCGGGTTTAGACTGTGGATGCTCGTAATGAATATTTAAAAAAAAAAATAGATATATTCACTAAGAAAACACACGTCAGAGTTAAACAGACCAGGCTAAGAGAAGACTGATGATGAGATGTATTTTGTTTGTACACACTGCAGCAAACATTTGGGAAAGTTGTCATAAAGTTGTGGTTTACTCACCGAAGCGGACGCACTGAGGCTGTAAAATCCAAACTGCGACTTCAGGCTCTCAGGAAATTTAAGCAATTATCACAAACTGTAAACTGAAGATATTCATCTCAAACGGAAGGCTCCATATCAGCGGACTGGACTCGGTCAGGGTCAGGTCTCAGTCCACGGGCGGCCGGACTTATACTCCGGCTTTGCGCATGCGCAGCGATTGATCAATGTTCAGGTCAGCGTGTGTTTGGAATATCAGCAGGAGGAAAACAGCATAGGATGAAAGGATGACGTTACCCCTGCGAGTCAATGGTTTTACGTAAACACAACAGGCTACAATAGTGAATTTATCCATATGTGACACAATGTCTTTGCAAACCTCTGGACTCCACTGCTTCATAGCCTTACATGGAGACAGCAGAGCACACTCATGGTCTGTTTATGCCTCAAGACCATACAACATAAAACATGTCAAGTTGGAATTTTAACTGCTGCAACCATCCAAATGTCCACTTTAAATAGCATACAGAATCAAGCCCAAAAGGTAAACTATTGGATGCAAATAAACACAACAAATGAATAATCATAAATAAGTAAAATAAAAGAGCTCTCGGTACACAGATCTCCACTTAGGCCAGTAATCCACTATATTTCTGATTTCACAATATTATTAAACCTCAAATGAGTCATAAATAATGATCTCCAGGATGTTTCCTTCTTTGTGTCATTTGGTGTATTTTTTTTCAATATTTCCTTTTATTATGCTGAGCACATTTTTTGCACATACGGTAATTTTATTTTTATTTTTTCAATTTTTTCTTTTCATGGGATGATGGAAACAGAATGTTCCCGAGGTGTAGATGAAGTCTGTCTCTGTATCTGCAGATATTGTTTGATTTTTTTGTTGTTGTTAATATTCTTTCTTAATATTCTTTTTGTTCAGTGAAAAAAGTCTATTTATCTCAGTCCAAATATTTCCTCTAACTAAGAATAATGGAAGGAGTTGGAACACTGACTTTGAATAGAGGGTTTTAATTTTGTTACAAAAATGACAAATTGGAATAATCACTTAAAGTCCTTTGTGCAGACAATAGAAAACATAGCAATTCCATTATTTATTTATTTATTTTATAGAGTTTGGCAGAAAACACAGGTGTTTTTTTGTTTTGTTTTTAATCCTGATACACTCTTCAGTCCTTCATTGGTTCTTTTATGTTCCTCTACAAATACCATGGACTGTATGTAAGTATTAGAGGGACTTTAACATCACCCACTGGTTTCTGTACCATTTTGAAGTCAGTAGATTCCATTGTAACCATCATGTTGTCTTATTTTCTCTGAGTTAAAGAAGCAAAATGTAGGGTTTCTACCTAAAATTATTATTACAGTGTTGAGAATAAAGAATGCTGAATTTCTGCTGAAGATGCCAATGCATAGGATTATAGAGATATGAATTGAATATATTTATACTGATGGAGCAGTGAGTCATTTCTGCCGGTCTCCAATGGTGAGGAAAACAAACGACAAAAGGTATTTGACCAAAATGTCACAAAGTGATGAAACGGAATGAGAACCACTAAGAAACAAAATCAAAGAAAGTGACAAAGTGATAAAAGATAGAAGGACTGTTGTTGTTTTTATCACTGATCACAGCTTTAAATGAAAAGAATGGAGTTTGATGCTGAAATGTCAGCATTTTTTCTACATGACGGAGTTTAATTATGAGGCTTATGACGGTGTAAAGTTATTATGTGATGTTATTATATTTGCAAAGTTGGCAGTTTGTTCATCCATGATTTAGATTAAACTGTGACAATTCTGACCTTATTTGGATGATTCCAAACAGATATTTAGTGCAGCTACTGACGACACAAACTGTACAGAAAATGGGAGTGATTTGTAGTTTTACTGCGTCCGTTTTCAGCTTAAGAATAAAGCTAATCTAACAGAGCTATAATGTAAACTATCAGCTGATGCAACACATGAAGATTATAAGACACTGTTATTTGACCAACTGTTAAAATAAGCAGCCGGGTTCGATTAAGCAAAAGTGAACATCAACATGAAAAAAGTACATTTTCACACCTCAGTTATGAAGTGGGCTAATTTCCTAGCTAAAGATTTCTATTTCATGGAACTGTTATCTTTTGTAAAACACCCTTGTAGAAAAAAAAATTGATTTTAAACAACTGATTTTATGGATTGTACTTTTTCCACAATAGCCATAGCTTGAGTTTAACCACAAATTATATCTAAAATTTTTTAAAAAAATTTCAGTCTGTTTATTATATAGATGAAAGTTAAGTTTCAAGTATATATTTTCATTATTTTGTGAATATTATTGATATTTATGAGTTTAATATATTTCTGAGTTGCTTAAATGTCGCTGTCCACGTGTTAACACAAAAATACCAATTTTTAATTTTCAAGTTACTTTTAATGCAGATATTTGAGTCAAACTTTCAGAAATTAATGATCTTTTGATACATTTTAGGTGATGGATACAAGGGTAAAGAAGTGTCCATGTGTTACTATGGCAACCTGTCCACATGTTACCACATTCTCATGTCAATAAAACAGAGACTTTTCAATATTTTACTCCAAAATTAATTTTCTAAGTATAGTTGAACATAATATATAAAACGTTTTATTCTGCTCTATATCAGTTCCTGTTGAGAATCGCATGTTTTGACTGTTTGGGTAAAGCTTTAAAAATGTATGTCCCTTTGAAGTGCACAAGTTATCGAGCAGTCATTTGACATTTTTCACCTAAAAATTTTACCGTCCTATATTTTGGTATACATAATGTTAAAATGCTTATAAATACCTGCTTAAATATGTATAATGCATGCATGTAAGTTATACCTACATGACAAGAGACCATTAAACACCGAATGTTTTCACATGTTACAGCTATGAGTTTTAGTTTGAAGAAGAAAACTTGATGATATCATAATTTAATGGTTTTGCTAGTATTAAGTGTTTTCTGGTGTGTGACTTCCCCCTGCTGTTGAAAGTTTGGAATATCAATTTTACATATTAAAGAGGTCGAACTGTGGTGAGAATGATGCGTTACTTTACAAACAGCAGTTTCCATCGAAGGGTCTCAGTGTCTTTTTGTGTATTTTTCTCGGAAGACTATTTTCCATTTTCCATTTAACTTCCTTTTTTTAGTTTATTTAATGATTGCGTCTTCTCGATAATAAAACTGCACATTTGAACCTGATGACACTAACACTGGAGCTCAAGCTTTTATCTTGCTGCCATGAGATGCATTGCCTCTTGAAGGACGTTATTCCTTTTAGACACTGTAGATAGATTATTACAGATGACCCGCCTGTCTTTTCATGCCTCCATGATTTTATTCAGTATTTAATAAATCAAGGGCAGGGACGTGTCTTTTCTGCAGGAACTGTCGCAAGGTCACCGACTGGTCCCTGTGATTGAAACGTTATGCTTCATTTAACTTTAGCATTTAAAAGCAAGAACAGATATGCGTTGGTGAAAATATTATGCAAGGTGCAGCATGTGAAGTGTTGAGCCTCACAGCAGGTTTTTCTGTTGCTGGCCAAGGATTCACAACATTAACACAAATGGCTGAATTATTGCAACCTTCAGCCTCTGTGTATGATGAATATATTAATGTGATATACGTTTTTATCAGTGCATAGTAATATTTCATATCTTTATGTCCAGAGTAATAGACGCTTCCATTGGTGTGTGAATACACCATATTTAAGATGTATAAATCTGCATGCAGGCTTGACATAAGGTGGCAGAGAATATGTGGAAAAATGTGAACCTCATCCAAACCAGTTGTTGTTTATATAGTTCTTTGACATGCACATTACTTTGGGGATTCAGCTACGCATATTATTTCATCCTCAGTAGGAGGGAGCTCACCGACTACAAAAAGAGTGAACGCTTACAATATGGTGACAAACATACAGGAGGTATAAAAACAGGCTGCCTCTAGAAAACAACATTTTTTTCCCGCAAAATTTTGCTGATTAAAACCTTGTCAAAAATGAACTGAAACAAACTGAGCTGCTTTAGATGTGATGAGAATGTGCTGTAACTGTGCAAACCTGCAATACAAACAACACAGGACAAGCATTTTCAAATGAGGGGGCTTTGGGAATACAGCAATTTCAGATTAGACGTCTACAGGTAAATGCCCCAGTTTGAGAGCTGCATTTTAATCAGGTCACACGCTGTAGTCTGACATTTTGTGAGTAACAGTAGGAATGCATTAGTGTACACTGCCGCCTGTTTATTGGCATTCAACTGCAGAAAGCCCAAGAATTCCCTCATCAGGGGCTCAATTAAGAGAAATGCAGTGATACTGCCATTGACCTGCTCACACGGTGCTGGGGCTGTTTAAACAGCACCCAAATGTGTGGAGGGTGGGTGTGCATTTCTGAGGAGATGCTGACTGAGCAAGCGAGCGATTAAGAGAGAGCCGAGCAATCTGAGATTTTCCCTTCTGGGCAGCAGTCGTTTTAAACGCCTGCTGCATCCAGATGAACATTTACAGGTAGAGCGGCTGTGCATCAAACGTTACACTGACCTCCACAGATAAGGTCTTATACATTAGTATTATGATGACAATGTGAACTGCACATATTTACATGCACAAATGTCTTCTCCATCTGGTGATTTCTAGTCTGTTATTAAATGTGTTTTCCCGGAAGAGCATCTCTGAAGTGACTTTAGCAAAGCTTATGAGATGCACGGTGGTGGTCAAGAATGCACATTCAGTCACAGCAGGAAAATACTGAACGAACAGCACCACAGTACACAGCAAATATGCCAGTGTTAATTTAACACCATAAAGTGTCTATATGTGTCCACACTATGCGGTGTAAAATTAATATTTTTAAAAGTGTATGGACGTAAGTTGTAAAGGTGTAAGGATGTGATTTGATCAACACCAATCAGAATTTTTTTAACACTAATATTAACAACACCCTGATTTAACAACATAATTTTTTACAGAAACACCACACACAGCGTTGTTTTAAATCAATGTGGTGATAATACAACACCAACAGTCTCTATTTAACACTGACACTGACTATTTAACACTCCCATATTTCCTGTGTATTATGGTACTGTATGCATGTACCTGCCCAGCAGACATATGCCAAGTCAACCACATTAACCAGTGGCTTTTAAGCGTAGTGAAACAGCAGGATGTTTCCCTCAGGAGTGGGTAAAGAAAGTAAATTGAACTGATGTGAAACTGTTTTACAAACATTTAAGTAACATAATCACATTACAGAGTGACTGTGAATATCTATCAGCTGCTCAGTGTAAGTAAAGCTTACCTACAGTATGACATGATTATTTTAATGCATGAATGAATACAAAATGTATTATTCATTGTGGTGCTATCACGTTAATTTAAGAGTAATTAATTATCAGTTAAGAAATGTTAATTCTAAGTTTCTTCACATTTCTTCACAAAATTAATTAACATCCAATCAAGTTGGATTTCAGCTTGATAAAAATGGATGTAACTGTTAGGTGTATTTTTTTTTTTTTTAATGTAAATTCACCTGGATAGGATATTAATAAAACAGTGTGTGAAAAACATTTCTGTCCTTTGTATCACATGATTACTTTTTCTGTGGGCAGAGTTGGTTTTCTCTTTATGCATTTCATTATTAAAAATGTTTGTAGCTAATATATAGCTAATATTAATAATACATGCACCATAAAATTATTATTAATTCATTTATTCATTCCTTTGTTGTGAGTGTCTATATGTTTTTGTACATCTCTGTGTGCGTGTGTTTATGTGTGTGTGTAGTATATGTATATATGTATCTCTATATGCATGCATAATACCTAGTTTAATTTGGTTTCATATCAGTAATTAATTTTCTTTAGTAAATCATCTTTTCCTTTCGGCTTTTCGTCTCCACAGCCAATCATTTGTCTCCATCTAACCCTGTCTTCTACATCCTCTTCTCTCACACCGACTACCTTCATGTGCTCTTTCACTACATCCATAAACCTCCTCTTTGCTCCTCCTCTAGGACTCCTACCTGGCGGTTCCAAACTCAAAATTCTTCTACCAATATATTCACTATCTCTCCTCTTCAAAACTATCTCTCCTCTTAGTAAATGTTGTCATTTTAAATATTTAAGTATTATTTCTGTTTGCTTTCAGGTTTGCAATGCACTGGGCAAATACATTAATGTAAAATGTGAAATAATGTAAAAATCAAATTTTCATGTCACTAAGCTCTTATTAGATCACAGGTCATGTGTGAAGTAAATGTGAACATTTCTTGACTGGATCCATGAACTAGTGCGTACTAATCACATAAAATGATATTCACTTTGTCAGTTTTGGTGGTAAACAGTAGAAATCAATGATACATATGTAATAGTTCAAGCATTAAATGATGAGTAATGTATTAGATTAATATTACTTAACCCTCACCTTCTGCTGAGGGAAGATTTGACCTGTGATGAAATGAGAAAATATGTTGGTTTTTTTTGTCTGGAAGGTAATAACTTTTGTGGGAGACCCAAAATCTTAATATAATAATAATAATAATAATAATAATTCTACCAAATCTGAAATGGACTGGGGAATTCAGTTTCAGTAACATGCATTTAAGTCATTAAAATCATTATCTTTAACATTAAAATGTTTTTCTCCATAAACAAGTTGTGTGAAACCTTAAGAAAACACTCCTAGTTGTTAATTATTCCTTAATTAACATGAAGGAATAATCATCTGTTTAATGCCAGATCAAATATTCATGCAGTGTAAATAGATCTTTGGTTATGTGATACAGATACTAGTTTTGAATTGGACCAAACCCTGAAGATCTTAAAGGTCAAATGTCTGATTGCATCTTGATTATGTTCATGTTTTCCACTTTCGGTCCTCATATGCAGTACATCAATAAGCCACCAGGAGGGAACACAAGTTACCAAAACATAACTAAGAATCACAGCTGATCATTTATGACATAACAGATTAATCTTCATCCCTCTACCCCTCCAGGGGCTGTTTACTTTAAATAAAACACCTGAATATTTCATAAGAATGGTTTCATTGATTTCAGCTCTCAGGGTTCGATGCTATGGTGACAGTTCAGCGATTCATCCTCCTGTCACCTCCTGTCTTAAATATGGTGTTCATACATATGTGAATATGTGTTGTGAATTGAATTAAGTGCTCTCTGAGTTCCCCGATTTCCATGTGTTTATGTGCTTTTTTCTCTGTGATGATTCATCCAGTAGATGGTGGACCCCCTGACCCTGTACAGGAATAAATGGCCGTGCAGAAAGGATGCACCGTTTCTGCATTCACAAAGTAAAAGCATCTGACCACGAATGTTAAATCTTCCTCTACTGCAATTTCTGCTAGCATTGTCACAGGCCAGTGATGCTTTTTGCCTCTCAATAATGTGTGTAATTTTATCTTGCAACAGGGATGAACGACTCTTCAAAATGCTGCTTTTCATTTCCAGAGAACTTGCATGGAGTGAATGCATTGCAATCTGCCAATGTGAGTCAGACTTCAGATGACGTGCTTGAATAGCACATTAGCTGTATGCAATTTACCCACTTTCAAAGGTTCAGTGTTCTATATAGTCTGCAAAAATCCTTTTTGGGTCAATTTTCTGCAGATGAAAGCAATGCTTGTAATGGTTTATTACACTGTACACCAACCTGGAGAGGGCCAGCCAACCTGAATCCATTCTTCTCTACAACTTTGTTCACTGATTTTTCCTTACAAAATATTGTGGTATCTTAAAATGCAGTACCTTAATTTTTGTAATGATCCCTTAAATTGAAATATTACAAAAGCCCTTTCAATTTGGCCTCCTTTAACACTAGAAGAGAAGTGTTATGGTTATGCAGTGATTACATTAGACCTGAGCCTGAAGAGGTTTTAGCACTTAAGCTTAAACTGTGAATGGAAATTGTGCCCTGTCTTGTTTTTTAAGCAGGTCTTTTTAACATGCAGCATGTTATACTGTGAAACGAAATAGATATGAATACATAAGATATACAGTCTATGCAGCGCAGTTAAAATTTTCAGCTGCTGAAGGAATCTGTTCTGTGTTAATCCTGAAAGACAACATTTAGTCCACACATTTCTAACATTTCTGTTATTTTTTTTGTCAACAGTGCCTTTGAGCTTTGTTTTATCAAAGCTTGGTTTATATGTCAACGGCTGTGAATTCAAAAAGACAAGGTGCGAAGAGAAGTGAGGCTGTTATATTCACGGTGAACTCTCTGCAACCTCCCAGCTCCTTGTACGTTAGTTCTATACAGAAGCTCCCACCCATTGATATCAGCACTTCATAGTTTAAATAATTCAGCACAAAATCACCGTGCTACGTGATTCTGTGCAGATACTATACTCCTGGCATTTGATTATTACGAGAAACAGCGGAGTTGCAAAATAGCAGATTCAGCAGGTAATGTACATATTAATTACAAATGAAAATGAAGGCTAAACAGAATGTTTCTTCAGAGAAGAATAATGCTCATGCATATTAACACATCCATCTGATTTGTTTTGCTGTATCTGATTGTACAAATTACAACAGTGGTCTCCTATGGATATATTAAAGTGGGGAAAAACAGTGGAATAAGGTTTGCTTTAAGAATGTTATATCAGATGTGTTTTTAAGTCATGATATATTTTAATATAATATGTAATGTGTTCTGGAAAAGCCTCAAAGGCATCTGAGGCACAGATACTGACAGAAATATTATACTGCTGAGCCTTGGATTTGTGCTCATAATGGATAACATTAACATCAAAACATTTCTAAGTGAAAATGAGATGCATTAACAATAGAGTAACGCTGTGTGTGTGGATGGCATGCAACGCAGCATCACAGTGTCAAACTGTAGTTGAGGAAAAGAAATTTAACTGAACCTCCACCACCCTCAACTGTGAAGAACATGTTTATAACAGTGTTACTTTCCTCTTCTAACATGCTTCTGAGATTTAATGCCTCCTGGGATAAAGCTGATCTTTCATGGACATGAAACAAGAGCAGCAAAGAAATATCAAAGAGCATATCTGAATTGGAGAGCCAAGAGACTGGGAAATCACTGGCTTTGTGAGCCAAATATGATCATGAATATGTGCCTAATGGACTGCAAAGTGACATCAGTGCTTTGGAGCAGAAACACATTTTCAGACAAAAAAAAAGACTGGAAAAACTAATTAAACAAACTCGCTGTTAACTGTTCTTACTACAGTTTGCCTTTGTTGTGATGATGCATTGATAGAAAAAAAAAAGCTGAGAATAAATGAATTTGCTGAATTCTTTATACCACGACAAGTCATAAAAGGGTGTCTGAAAGGAAGATGTGTATTGCTACATCTTCTTCATGAAAGACAAATGAAAAAACAACTGTCTTCAAAATAATGCATCTAACCTGCACTGATTTAGTTGACTTTCTTATTGTAAAAATACATTGATTAATGATTGTGCGTCTCCGGTGCGCTTTGACTTCTCTCTTTTGAGTCATTATTATGCGATATACAGGCTCAGATGTCACCTCAGATGCCCTGAAACACTTAGAATCGTTAGTGAGGATACCTTTGATCTTTGGTTCTCTTCAACAGATATTATGTCCAAAAATCAAGCACGAACACTCATGCAGAGGTTCATTATTATTTTTTAACTCCCCATATCCCGCAAATAACTTTTTTCCAATCAGCTCTGCAAATCAAACAACTTTGACTTTTATTCAATCCATGTAAGGACATCAGAGATGCATTTTGAAACAAACAAGAACATTGTATTAATCCAGTGCAGTTAAGATAAGACCATGTCAGCTGGTTCATAAATCTTCCCCCGTCGCATGAGATAAGGCCTCAACTGACTTATCAGACTGTAGTGACTCGCATGACCAGCTCTCGTGTGCTATTGCTGGGTTGGCCGCGAGCCTCCGGCTGCCTCAGGTGACTGAGGAGGTGGAGGATGTTGTAGGGACAGTGTTGGTCTGGCACCACGCTGCCGCTGCTGGGGTCAACATGTGTTTCCAGTCCTGCTGAGGCCGTGACTACCGTTGTAGAAGTAGAACCGGCAGCTGTGGACGCTACCACCATCAGTGAGGAAGTGGAGGTGGACACCCCTACACCAGTCTGATACCCCTGACCGGGCTGAGACAGAGTCCTGTCCACGCTGGTGTCCTTCAGGTCATCGCTGTCCATAGACTTGTCATAGTTCAGGACCTTCCATTGCTGGTTGACAGCCTGCCAGCGGTGGAAGATGCGAAACACAGAAGGTCCCTCGTGGACAATTAGTGCTGTGGAAATCAAAGCATCAATTAAACAATGTCGCTGTGTTGCAGTAGTTTTAATTACACCTCAAAATGATATATACCAGTGCAGCAGAAGATTCACTTTGATAATACTGAGAAGCCTGCAGAAAATGTTAGGCACAAGAGTAGCACAACAAAACAGCTCATTTTTTAGGTATAGCACAATAACCTGATGATAACATCTTCATTTCTTGGGAAAAATGGTAAACATGGTACGACTTATGATACAGCAATACTCAGCATTTTTAGATTTAGGTTGGCACAGACGGCTCATTTGTCCTCGGGGGTTGTTCAATAACATCTTATCACAGTTTAAAATTACTTATTGATTCATGTTCAATGAAGTTTGAACACTGAAAAAAAATTAAATCACTCTGTAACAAGAAATGCTTGGATCCAAACCTTAACAGTGTTTTAATCTTAAATAAAAGTCATGTTAAGGCTACTACAAGTTTAATCTACTTAACCTGGATAATATAGTTTTGTATAGGTACTACCACTACAGCCAGAATATCAACGTGTATATCAAAATGTATTATTTCACATCAAATACAAAGGTTGTGACAGTTTTTTATATGTAGTTCTGGTGTAACACTATGTTCCCATATGAAAGTGTCAAATACTAACACCACAGTGACGGCTGGAATAAGAGTGGGTAGGAAATAATAAACCCTCTACATTTGCATAATTTGACAATAAAATCCTGTGTCTCTTCTTCAGTTTTTCTCTCCCTCTCTAACTTTGTTTGCAGGTAAGTGAAAGTCAAGCCTTTGCTCTCTAATGTCTGCCAGGTGACAAGTTAATCTCTGTAAAGTGCAGAGTTAATGACTCCACAGTCAATCCTTGCCACCACAGCGGAGACAGTCAATCTCCTCTTCCACTCATCCTGCTGTCGGCTGCACTGGCACTCACAGTTTTCCTAATGTGAGATGCCATCACACCGTCATCTAAAACATTTCAGACCCCTGAGCTCCAGAGGACGACAGCACGCTTAAAACTCATCTTACAAGTTTCGGTGTGGACACCCACACAATTTCAAACAATGGCTAAAACGTGTCTCACTCCAATTTATTTCCCCTCTCACATTATAACAGTGGGTAACAGGCTTCGAAGTTTCGCTGAATTTGGCGCGGCAGCTCGTAAGTAACAAGTGCTTGAGTATGCAGTGAAAATACATTCACATGATGGAAAGACTTTTGAACATTCTGCATCATGTTTAATTCATTAAGTAAGCTTTGACCAAGTATATATAAAACAGGATATATTACTGAAACTGTAAAAAGATCACAAGACCCATTAATCCAAATCCTAAACTAGTATAATGCGATGACACTACATACAAGCACAATAGTAATTTGGACTCTTGGATATGTGGTACAGATTGACTAAGCTCAAAATCAATAGTGTAAATAATTCATAAAGCTGTGAATGTTATATATACAGCTGGAGGTTTATGATTATTGATTCATCTCAGTGTTTCTCAAACTGTGGGGCAGGCCCTGTGAGATCACTCCTGTTTTTATTTGCTATTTATACATAACAGGCAGAACTAACTAACTAACTAACTGTTGTGGTGTCAGTGCACCATGAACTTATTTTAGGGATGTACAATTAAAACAAATCCACTGCTTGTCAAGTGAGAGAGATCACCAGATAAAAAGTATAGGTTTGGACTATGGATATGTATTTTACTGGGGCGTAAAGTAAAATATCCAACATTTCTGTTTTTGTTGTTTATACAGTTCACACTTCATTGTTCTGAGAATATGTGCCCATAAGACAGGCTTATTGCAGCTACTGATACTGTTAAAACATTCATGTTTGTTACCAAAATGTGTGTATAGTTAAACAAAATGACGTTATCAGTATTGGTATAATAAGACTGCATATATTATATTTTTATTTGGGAAAATATTGCCCCAGGGAGCCGCCTGGTTGAGTTTATTTGTGTGGTTCAAGTAAAAATTTAAGTTGTTTTTAATATGCCAAATAAATTATTCGTAGAAAAGCAAAAAGAATGGTTATAATGCTGATCTGTCATTCAGTAAAAGTTATACTTGAACCGTTTTTTTTTTTTAATTTTGCTGGTTGTTGTTGGTTAAAGGGACCTGGAGTTTTTTCATTTTCCAAAGCGGGTCCAACAGAATAAGATTAATTGATTTAACTGGATATTTCAGACTCCTATGAATGCATAATGCACAAGGAAGTCCTGACCAGACTGGACACACTTCATATTAAATTCCTGCTCTTTCAAAAGGTATTAGCATTCGGTTTGATATATTTTAGTCAAACCTTATGGATATTGAGCACCTTACCGATGCAGACTACATCCATGAAGCCATACATGCCATAGCAGATTTGAAAAAGGAGGTCTTGACGTTGCCAACGGGCCGACGGGCTGAAAGATGACCACACCAGCCAGGAGATACTGGCCATGAGAAACAGTGAGCCCAAGATGGCTGCTGCTATCTGCACTTTTTCGATCACTGTCAGGGAGATGGCTTGCCACTAAATGAAGATAGAGATGACACTTCAGTCAACTTAATATTTTGCACGGATCTTACAGCTGTACTAAAAAGAGGAAGACAGAATGAAGGGACGCAATCTCGTTAGTTAAAAATCTCATTTAAAACATTGGCATTCAAAGATAATCAGGCTCATAATTGGATTTCATAAGCTCTATAATTCAGTGAATGCTACTACTGACACTAGGTATGAGTTGAATTATCAAAAAGTAGTCTCTCAGACATTAGTGCCACCTCAGAAAATAAGAATATCCAACTGCAAATTACCATATCATTTCACCAAAGTCTGGAAAGAGAAGAGATGCTGTGCAGTCTATCATTTCCACACATTGAGCCATTCATGAAAATGGAATTTCAAGTATTTTGTCCCAAGCCAACATTGAATTAAAATGACAAATGCATTCAGGTAAATAAAAAAGAAGACTCTTTCCTAAAACACCATTGGATGAGTCACATTTCAAGAACCTTTAAGGCACAAACCCAAACATACTGCTTTATTTATTTATTTTCATTTTCCCCTCCTATCCTCCAGCTCACCTGGAGTGGGTTCTTGGTGCTGATGGCAATGACCTGATACTTGTAGTAGCAAAGCTCACAGGCCCAGGACCCCCTCTCACTGATCCACTTGATGAGGCAGGGCTGGTGGGTGCAGCGAACTGACCCACTGCACCGACATGGGCTCAGGAGCTCCCCCTGTAGGAAAGAGGCAGTGTCGGTCAGTACCACCACAAAACAGCTCAGTGAGATGTACAGTGGAGGAAAAGTGTTTTTGGACAGTCTGTGCATTTGTGATGTATTGCATTAAGAATCACTCTTAAGGCTTTGAACTTTGCCATGTATTGTTCTATTCTCCAAAGCCACATGCTCCCTTCTGCATGTGCATTGTTCCATCAAGGTCAGACCTGGATGTTTCAGCAAAATAATGAAACACATCCAGGACATGACTTATTGAAACTGTCATGAATTTAGGGGAATTGTTTTTAGTTAATTTTTTATTTTTTATTTTTTTGGTGGTTAAAGCTCTAGCAGCAACTCTAATATTCAGTTGAATTCATACCAATTGATTTATTGACAGTGACCTAGAATAGATCTGATTAGACTTTGGGAAAAGTAGGTCAAAGTTTTAATTTTTTATGAATTAAAAAAAAAAAAAAGAAAATTCCAATTTACTTATAATGAACAAACTTTCAAATGTCTGTAGCAGAAAAACTACTGGTGGAATTCATACCAAATTGGGTTTATAGATTGATAGTGATCAAAAATAGATGTGATTTGGGAAATAGGTCAAAGTTAAACTTTTTTTTATGGATTTCTAAAATCCATAATCCAAATCCATTTACTCATAACGGGTGAAATTTCGAATTACGATAAAAATGTTAATTTTGTTTCAGTTTACTTCAAACTTGGCATATATATAGAGGCAGTTGATATTTTGACATCAGCACATGTATAGACATGGTGACATCAGCTGGATCGATGGCAAAATAAACCACAATACGTGTAAGGAGATGGGTTTGCTGTGCCTGGCACCACTTGTACTTTCTTGTTTACAATAAACAAAAGATAATAATTTGCATTTGTTTGTGTTTGTCTGATGCAGAAACACCATTTGAACCATAAAAATGTCCTCTTTTGCAAATATTTCTTGATAATATTTGCAATTGTGTGACAATTTTAAGGGTCTCTGAAAACATTTTTCCACTACTGTATGGAGTCTATTTAAATGCAGGATTATTACTTTTATTGTATATGTAATTTATTGGACAATCTGTACAAATGTGAATTAAACTGGGATGTACCTCAATATGGCACTGAGATAAAGGAGTCCTGTCTGGATGTTGCATTTTTGCAAAAATACAAAGAACCAGCAGTGACTACAATAAGAAGGGAATTGCCAAAACTTGACTGAAGAGCAGGAGAGGTATGTAATTTATGATTCAAAGGAAATATGTGCCTAAAGCAAAAACTGACAGCCTGACAATTTTAGTTTTCTCATCTTCTCACCCCTGGAGAAAGCCCTTTTACATGCATTATATTACAGCTTACACCATACATAAATTTTTTTTGTTGCGCTTCTGTGTGTTGGCTTATTGATTTTTTTCTGAGAGCTTTGCATGCAGTCATGTGACAGAATGCAATCACGCTCACAAAGCATACAACACTGCACAGACATAATGCCGCCAGACACCAGTTCAGATTTGGAATCAAAGCTTTGCCAAATACTCATGTGACTGGTTGAATGTTTCATTAACAGGACTGTTGGGCAGGATTCACCTCTCAAATCTCTAAGTGCAAACAGCTACAACACTGGAAAATACAGCAGTAGAAAATACAGTAATTTATATCAATATTTTGAAATATTGGAGTTTGGCCACTCTCTTTTTGCCAATACTTGATGTTCATAAGTGAAAATGTTAAAATTATATATTGTGTGTGTGCCTTCTGCATTTTACTAGTTTAATTAATATTTTCTAAATAAGATCAAATGTTTACAAAAGTTATTGTTGACACTGTGTGGTTAATATTTATTGTATACTGAAGTAGACTATGGGTGGGACCTTTCTGTGTGGAGTTTGCATGTTCTCCCAGTGTCTGGGTGGGTTTTCTCCAGGTACTCCGTCTTCTTCCCATACTCCAAAAATATTAATTGATGGATCAATTGGTTAATCTAAATTACCCATAGGTTTGAATGTGAGAGTTATTGGTTGTTTGTCTCTATATGTCATCCCTGCGATGGACTGGCAACATGTTCAGGGTGTACCCCGCCTATAGCTGGGATGGGCTCCAGTGACCCCCGTGACCCTAGTGAGGATAAAGCAGCTTCAATGAATTAATGGAATTAGACTACCTGGCCAAAAAAACCTTCCACACATAATATTTTTGTACTGTTAGCTCTGGGATCATTTTTGCCGAATAATATGTATGCAATCACAACATCTGTTTCTGTCCATAGTTGAATACATTTTTTGCCAAGCTCTTGTATTGATGATGAGAGACTGGAACCACTTTGTAAAATCTTCTCCAGTACATCTTGAGCATCCTCAGTGGGATTCAGGTCTGTAGTGACCAATCCATGTGTGAAAATGATGTCTCATGCTCCCTGAACCACTCTTTCAGAAGCCCGATGAGTCCAATGAATCCTGGCATTGTCTAATATTTATGCTCTCCAGCAAACAGATGATTGTTTTAGAAATGAGAAGCTACTGACTGCATCAGTTAGTGTTAAATAATGTGTTGGAGCTGAAACATATTAATCACTGCAGTAATTATCCAGTGGAAGCTCTTATATATTTGTGTAGTTAAATCCAGGTGAAGGACTTTTTAGTGTCATCTGAACACATTAATATTCAAAAGTGTTGTGTTTAGATTTAGCAACAAGTGTTTTGACAGGGTTTCAGGAAAAAGTCCTCCCACAGACGAACCATGAGACTCCCATCACAGATTTTGACAGCCGCCATGTGCAGTGTGCTCAGCCATATTCTCACGAAGCCATAAACTCATTCTAAGGAACAAATGAGACTTTTATAATCTCTCGCAGAGAGCCTTAAGCTCATTGAAATATATTTCTTGTCTTGCCACATGAAATGAGAAGCCTCTTTGGGTTCTGGCCTACAATTTAAAAAATGATTTTAATAAATTCAAAGCAAAGCCTTTAGATGTGTCTTCATCTAAGGGGGCCTGAGCACTTGTCTGCAATGAAAGAAAAAATAAATTAGCCAAGTCTGTCTGCTGTAAGAAAGCTCTTTGCCAAGTTAAAGCATTTGATTTCTAAGGTATTGTTGCCCCTCTGTGAGTATCTTCCATCCTTGTCAACCCTGAACATGGCATAGATATTGTAATGAGAAATACAAAACTCAGTGAGTCTCCAGATTACTGTGCCATGACATTATTGTGCTGACATTCCTGACAGACGGAGAGGCACCCTGGTTGAGGAGAAAGAAAGGGAAAGCGGGGAGATGGAGGAGAAAAGGCCCATCTACAGATGGCCAGGGTGGGAGTGTATTGGCAGGAGCACCAGAACACTTCTGCCACGTCCAGTGGGACTCAGACCACTCACTGTGACCGGTCTGATCGCAGCCAAGAACTGAAACCTAGATCACTCCAGTACAACTGAGGCTGGAGAGAGAGAGCAAGAGAGCTTGATAACAACCATGGCATTACAGCCCACACATACATAAAGTGATAACTAAATGCCTTTTTGATCAAACAGTGATGATAATTAAAAAAACACAACAGAACAGTGTAGCCTATTGTATTAAAAATATGCCTTTGAAAGTCATCCTTACCATTCAGTTCCCTGTGTTGTATTAAACACCTTCAAAAACACCTCACTGAACCTAATTTTCTCTTTGTAGAATTGAATCAACTCCGGTATACACAATGTCATGGAACTAAATTAGAAATGGCTATTCACATTTCGTATAAGGATTGGAATCAATGCAAGTCAACTCTATTAACTCAAGGAGAAGGAAAACGGCTATAATAAAGTAGCTTCCACAGAAACTGAATAGAGGCTAATTTTTTTGCAATGGCCAATGATAGTGAGGGTCACAAGCATTTCTTTTATGAAACTCTACAATACTACAGTCATTGGAAAAACAGCATCATATGTGCAATTCAAGTTAATTTAATGAACGAGAGGAAAAATCATCTGACTAATGAAATTGAAGATCGTAAAATTTTCAATTTACTGACCTATAATAATCAATGTAAACCATATGCCGCTGCATATTTTACGGGGACAATTTGGCCTAGAATAACAGTTAATGACAATTACAAAGGTAGGTAGGTGAAATAAGATAACAATGTGGGGTATTTAATTTTTACGACAATATAGCTCCCTTGTATACATTTTTGCGAGGCTAAATACATTTATATCCTTATGTAACATGTTCATATCCCATTCCCAGCAAAAGCTAGATGAGCCATCACAGAATGTAATACAGGAAACATAGCCTCAGTACTGTGGAGCCATATAGAAAGAATGATGTTAACTTGACCCCTCAAGGCTTCTCATTGTGCCCCGGACAAACACAGTGTGCAAGTGCATTATCTGTGCTATGATTTAGGAAAGAAAGCCAACATTTTTTCTTCAGCAGCAGGGACTCACACATTCTCAACGTGCAGCCAAAGTGAAGACAGGACAGTAGACGCATCATCCCCAAAGGGCACTTTAATATAATAGTGCATGAAACTCTAGGAAACGATCGCTCACATATGGGAATACTTAATAGCTTTTTAAAATGTTTTTGGAATATTAAAATAATTTGTATACTGCCACAAGTACCTCCTGCCAAATTCCACAATCACAGGATATATCTGAGAAATTACTCATCTGTGAAAGCACAAAAATGCTTCTTACAGAGAACGGGCCATAGTGTTTTCTACAGCTGACCTAATACTGATATATGGCCCCAGTTAGCTGTAGAGGAAAAAGCAGATTAAAAAACTTAGCTGTTGGGTAAAAGGCATAAATTTATGTAACTTGATGAGTATCTGATACTAGCCAAAATGTTCATAATTACATTTTTGTGTCTGACAAAAATAACCATACAAGTTGCTGTTTGTTGTAATCATTGCTTCTCTTCTCTTGGCTTTAATGCAGATCAAAAAGTCTCAGATTTGCCTGCAGCTCTTCAACCCAAACAAAATGAGAGACAAAACACATTCATGTTTTTAATCTGTGCCGTTATCTTGGCACAGTGTTATCCAAAGTAACTTCAGATTAAAATGCTCCCTTTATGTTTACAGTGTTTTGCAATGGAGGGATTGCACAACACATACGGGATCCAACTGTAACTTCTGGCCAGCTCTTGGCATCATATTAGATTTCCCTGAACTTTACGATGCCGTTTTACTATTTTATTCCTTAGACTTACATTAGAGTCACATAAAAAGGATAGCGCGTGTCCATTAAGTACAGGGTGAATGATTATAGGAACCAATAACACTTACATATGAGCATTGGATGACTGTTTATTGCATTTTAGGGCGTGATATTAAATCAGAGTGTAATCTTTTTTCAATAATTGCCCCTGTCAAACATTAAAGACCCATCTGAAGTTGGATTTCTTAGGAGAGCCTTGCTTCTTGGTTCATTCTGTACTGTGTCTTGAACATCGTATCTGGGGAATGGAAGTGTTTTGGAGGTGAATTGTCAGATCAGATACTGCCTCCCTTGGTCAATGTGACATCCTGGAGGCTAAAGGAGAACAGAGGATAACTAATGTCCCCTCTGCCTGTATCACATAGTGACACACACAGTCCACCCATCTCTCTTTTCAACAGGAGCTGCATTCTCCTTGCACCCATTTACACCTCAGCAGATCCATATCTGGACTTCACCCAAACCAACAGAGGAGACAACAGGGAAAGGAAGGCCAGAGATTGATAAGAACTTGCATAATGATAAGAAGGCATAAAATCAAGTGCTATTGACTTGCCGCGATGTCTCATGAAAGCATTGATGAGTTGGAGGAGGCCATGGGAAATACTGCAAAATTCAAAGACTATCATTTGTATGCACTGCAGTGTGTGGTGACTATCTGTAAAGTTTACAAAAAACAATGATCAGACCTTGTCTTCCTGCTTCATAACTAGACCTCATGTCAGTAATAATTAAGAAGTCTGGGCTCAGAGGCGGAATGATGTACAAAATTGCTCCTGGAGTAATTAGATGATGAAACATAGATTATAGGCTATACACAGCGCAATGACCATTAAATGATACAGTAAAGCTGTGCTTGAGTAAAGGAAACCAATCTCAAAGTTATGTTCTACACCTCAGTTATCCTGCTTTACTTTTAGTCTACCCTCTTCATCTCCATTACCAATTGGTGAGGTGTGTCATAATCACCAATGAGCTCTCAAAGGCTCTGTCCAACAGTGTAACTAATGTGTCTGTAAATTGCTAACAGTCTGCTTCTGTGTTGTAATTTAATAATATTTATTACTGCCTACCTTGGCCATCTTCTTTCAGATTTTTCCTTTCCTGATTGATGTAGTGTGACATTATCATCAATATGGACCCAAAGGCGGAGGCACACAGTGTGATTAACTTAAAGGCTCTTCCCTTCTGTTCTAGACACTTTTAACCATTTTCCAGGTGGTGTGTGAGATCAGTGGAAGGAGAAGGATTATTTGATTTTTTTCCCCCATGCATGTAATGTTCTGAGATGAATTCACAGTGTCTGGCTATAATGAGTCGTTACTGCATCTCTGTGTATCCTCCACACTTGTCAACCATGGGGACAAGGTCTTTCATTATCCTCCCACTGCTAGCTACAGCTGTCTTTTCAAGCCATTCAAAGTGATGAGTGCTGGATGCAGAGGGATCCTTACACTTAGAGCTCTCCAAGACACTGGGAGTGGGATTTCTCACAGGAAAAGAAGGCTGACCTATGAAACATTCTGCCATCAAGACAAGGGGGTTCCTGGAATCCTATCACCATTGAGGCTAATCAAAATGAGGTGGGAGGGTTCGTTTTAGATACAACTGTTAACAGACGAAAGGTGTAATGATTATTAATGGAATGGCTCCTGGAAAGTTCCTACACGTCTGGAATAGAATGGATTGGATGTTTCTTTGACTTACATGTTCTGGTCCCTGGAAGCAGATCCTGCACACAGGCGTCCTGAAGCCACTTTCCGTGTAGCTGGTAAGGGAGAACCTCTCCTCCAGTTTGCCCTTAGAGCAGTCATCAGAGGAGCTGCTGCAGCCGCGCAGGGCCGCCGACAGCTCTGCAGCATCCACCCAGCCCGCTACTGACCGCTCTCCGCCCGGTGACCCGGTGGCTCCCGCTGCAGGTGGAACAACCCGGTCCCCTGCGTGCTGGTGGCTCCGAGTTAACGTATTGTTGTTGTCGGGGACGGTGACTCCTGCCTCATGGTTCTCGGTGGCTTGGTTGCTCATGGGGGTCAACGGAGGCAGCGGTGTCGGCGGTGCCGGTGGCCCGAGCAGGAGCACCCTCAGGTCACCGAGCAAGACGCAACAGCGGCTCTTCAACATGCCCTGGCTGCGCAGCATCAGCCTGTCTCCGGCCAGAAACTCACAGCACCATGAAAAGGTGCAGGGAGAAAACAGCATGTACTGTACGTGACCCCGTCATAAGCAAACACTTCATATGTCGTGAGATGTCGCAGGGGCAGGAGCGTTCCGGGGCTTGATGGGATTTTGTTGTTTAAGTTTTATTTGTTGCTATCCGTAAATTCAGATTCAGTGTCTTTTATTGTCTTCCAAAAAGGACGCAAATCCCAAAAGCAAATAAATCCCATTGATGCAAACAAGTGTCTGAAGCCATTAAGTTCAAGGAATGGAACAGCTAAAAGGGGAAAGTCAAATGTTAGATTGATAGGAATATGCATTCAAGTAATAAGGCTACGGGCCGCTCACTCAGTGTCCACTGTCATTTCACCGCCTGAATAGTCTGCCTGGTCTGTTCAACATAAACTATCTAGACAGGCTTCTCCCCTCAGATTCGAGGCGAGTGTAAAGGAACAAAAATAAAATCCGCCTGCTGGAACACAAAACCAAACGCCGGGGTTCAGTCTTTTTTAAAAAAAAATGGAATTATCCCAACAATAACAACAACGAAAGCCACGTTTTACGTTCAAGTCATCAGAGCTCACAGTATATGTCGATGTCTTGAAAGGATTTTAAAAGCGAATCAAGTCAATCGGTGCCGTGCCATGTTAGGAAGCGAAATCTGCCTTACCTGGCGAGCTCCACCGATTTCTATACGACTCACAGTTTGAGGATTTTTTTTTTTTTCATGGATCCCCAGCCAGACTGCAGGTCGCTTGGCAAGTCTGTGTGAAGCTTACATCCCGATTTATCGAATTTCCATGACCGAGGGACGAGCCAAAGGGTTTAAATCCGAGCATTAAATTCCAACGCGATTGTCGGACTGTCCTGCTCTAGGTGAACGCGTCCGTAGCCCCGGTTTCTCCTGTGATCATTGGTTGCTGAATCGGTGCTGCAGCTTCAGCACCATGATTCCTGGGACAGCTCCCAGACGCCGCACGTCACCACCGCGCAGTGATGCAAGCAGCCAACTCAATACTACAACTGAAACACAATACATCACACTGCAAATGTTTGGACTCATACACAGATAATGAAAAGGCGCAGGAAATGAGAATATACGATGTTACTGCTTGATACCAGAGGAAAAATATAATGATTTAATAATAACTATATATAAGAAAAATCAGAAGACTATCAGCTACTTAAATAATTTATATAATCCATACAAACAAAACAAGAAATGAACAAACATCTACTCTATTATTAGCCTAAAATATTATCATTTATCATCACAGAAACAGGTGACC
>JAPSES010000019.1:9279865-9314892 GCA_029822895.1 Maxillicosta whitleyi | reverse complement strand
AATTAATTAATTAATTTAAATACTAAAATATATAAAACCTCTGCTAATTTTGTAATGAAAATGTGTTTTTATCATCGTAATCTATATATATATAAAAAAAATGTTTTTCTGTCTCTTCTCTTCAAATAACGCCCACCTCCACGTGCCAGCTTGTTTTTCTACGTCACTTCCTGCGCGGCAGACTGAACATGTTGACAACTAGCATGTGAGGAGTTTTTCCGTTTCGTTTTTTGAAAAATCACATTTAGAGTTCTTAGATACCACTTTAACGGATCACACCGTGTATGAATGAAGGCATATATATATGTGTAATGTTAGTGTGATGCTCGTACGATATTTTATTTCAGTTTTTTACTGTTGTTGCCCGGGTTAGTTAGCTTCATTAGCTGCGTTAGCAGGGCGCGCTGAAGTGTTTATTCAAGTTTTAGCTAAACGTAATTGTGATGCATTGTTAAAGGACTACATATGTCTCTAGATGGGTAAGTCCTTAGTCAAAGGCAAGGAGTTCTCTGTAGATCTGGACTGGAGTTAGCAAATAACTGGAGCAGCAAGTAGGCGATAGCAGCAGAAAACTTCATCATTATGTCTATTCAGCTAACTGCAGAGCAACAGCGAATGATTGAGGAAAACAGGCGAAAGGCTTTAGAGAGACGAGCTCAAAGACTTGGATTAGCAAACGGCACAAATGGACCGAGGCCAACCTACAATAGCGGACTTCAACCCCCCAGACCGAAAACTGCAGCGGCTCCTTCCAGCCTCAGTCATCACAGCCAACAACCAGGCCCTGTTTCTGCACCGAAACGGCCCACATTTGTTCCACCTTTCAAGAAAACAGTTTCACAGGGCCCTGCGAATCAACTCAAAATCCAAGAGCCGCAACAGATACCTGCAGGAGAAAACCAAATCAGGAGCACATCTTTTAATTCTGTAACTCCCAGACAGGTGAGAGCTGACCCTAAGTAGGCTATGTAATCATTACTGTTTTGGGAAATGACTTTATTTTAATGATTGGTATTGTCCTTTCTTGTAGATACAAATTATCGATGCCCTTCCTCAGGCTAAAGGTCAACATGTTAGTGCACCTGTCTTGCCCAGAGGAGGAACTTTTCCTGTAAAGCCGGCTCAGCCCCAACCTAATAACTTTCCCTCCAGCAGCTCTGTAGGTGATGCTAGCTCATTCTACAAGCAGCCTAGTAAATCTTCCTCAAATCCCCTGGCAAGACCTCCTCCTAGCTCCTCAACTTTAAACTCTGTACCCGCAAAAAAACCCGCCATTGCTGTAAGAGGAAAATGTGTACCACACACAGACGATCGCTTCAGAGTAGAAGTGGGCTATCACGTAGAACTGATTTCTGTATTCAAATCCATCCCTTCGAAAAACTTTGGTAAGTATGTGCTTTTCAGCCCTGACAGTGACTAAAGTAAATGCATCATCTTACCTTCTGGAAAAAACTGATAGAAAAACATACACATCTCAATTAGCTACACTTACCTTTCAGTCAGTCAGTGTCAATAATTATTGATGGTAATTTGGGTTGAGGTTCATTCCTGAGTGAAATTAAGATTTTTTAAAATATTCATATAAGATGTAACAAGACAAAAAACACATGGTGATTTATTGTCTGTTTTCTGTATTTTTATTTGATGTTCTGAAAGACCCAGTTAAGGAAAATGGTGTATTCAAAAATTGTTTTTCAACAATTTACGTGATTATCATTTTATCAGCTGGCTCAGCTCTATTTGTAAAAGTAGATAACAAAATATGCAAATTGCAGCATCGGTTCTAAATTTGTTACTAAAGACAAAATTTCTGCTGTCAGAAAGTGCCTCATTCAGCTCGATACTGCTACATCTTGAGCTGATTGTGTTTTTCCATCATCAGCTCATACTAAATGTAGTCAGCACTTAAGTATTATTCAGCCCATCTGTTAAAAATAATGTACTTATTCATGTAATCAGGACAAACTGCAGTGTCAAACAAAGCACAAAGTATCTACTTTAAACAAAGCTTCACAAGTTTCTTCTGTAGCATGAGTCATTTACATATGTCTCGTACCCCAACCAGCAGCAGTTTTGTAAATAAGGTCATTGAATTTCAGAATGTATTCACTTTGCTTCTGATGTGTTGATATCTTCAGCTCATGTTTTAATGACTATACTATCATTGTCATATATTCATGTATTATTTTCCACTTCAGACCCTGCTACAAAGATGTGGAATTTCAGTTTGACTGACTATCAACATCTAAGTATGCACAGTGTTGAAATATTATAATATTTGCTACACAAAATAGTTCAGACCAAGAAAGCAAAAGGACCTAGTTTGCAACATTTGTGTCCTCCTCACCCTGTGTTTCAGTGCAGGACGCAGCTGCCATCGCCTCTGTGTCTTTGAGGCCACTTGCAGGGTTTGAGGCTCTGGATGTGCACGCAGCCACCAGCCAAGCTCGTGACGGTGCAGCACTGGGAGCGCTGCTGAAGTTGTGCAACGGCTGGCAGAAACCTGGAGCCGATCTGCAGGGCCAGTGCATCCTGGTATCTCCATCAAAATTTGAGGTTGATGTCGGTTACCATGTGGATGTCATTGCAGCGTTTAAGCAAATGCCAACAAAGAGCTATGGTAAAATGATATTTAATTCCCTTAGCGTGAATGTGTTTTTGGTCATCATACAAATCATTTATGACATTTTATTTCCTGTATCACGTTCCAGACATGAAAACAAGAAGGTGGAGCTTTTCCCTTGAGGATTACAAAAGACTAAGTGAGCAAAAGCCTTCCCCTCATTTACATCAGTTATTTTTGTGTTCCTTTAAATCCCTGTTACATCTGCCATCTTGTCTTACCATGCTTTGTTTTCCATACCCAGTGGATCTTCTTAGTGAGATAGCAGCAGTGGAGGTGGAGCCTCTGCCCAGGGCAATAGTCCAGGGATTCTCTGCCAGGTTCGACGGGCCTCAAGCCAGGTCTTTAGACGTCCCAGAAGCAGACCTTTCCAGCATCGATCCGTCGCTCACCAACAGTCTCATGCCCTTCCAGAGGGAGGGAGTCAAGTAGGTGAACTCTTTATGGTCAAGTCAGCTACTATCAAAGATGACGACTGAAGAAACATCAGCTTAATGGAGCATTTGATCAACTTCACTAAAATAATTGTACTCCCACTTTTTTCCCTGTTGTACACTACACTTTATAATTTTTCAGCATATTTAGTTTTTGTTTGTTTTATTCAAGTTTTGCAGTGTCCAAACAAGGTCGACTCCTTCTGGCTGATGACATGGGTTTAGGAAAAACAGTGCAGGCCATCTGCATAGCGGCCTTTTACAGGGGTGAATGGCCTTTGTTGGTGGTGGCTCCTTCTTCTGTCAGATTCACCTGGGCAGAGGTAAAAAAAAAAAAAAAAGACATCTGAAATAAAGCAATGCAATTTATGCCAAGAACTCATTGAGTTTTATGAATACAGTTCCCTGAAGACTGTTTAGCGTTTTTTTTTTTTTTCAGTGCTTTGGTTTCAGGGGTAGTACTTGGCAATATTGTTTTCAAGCCTAAACATGCAAATAATAATTCAATTTAAACTGCATATTTTTTTACTGCAACATATTTTATATTTTTGTGTGATTGACAGGATAAAACTACTGTAGAGAAATAAAGAGGCAGTACTTTTTAAAGACCCTATATCTTGGATCAAATGCAGTCCAATCAGAGGTTGGAATCACAGAGACTTGCTTAGTCCCTATTAAAGGACACATACTCTGTCTGGCTTGGCCCTTATCTGTACCGTAAGTCTTATGCATTTAGCCAAAGGTTTTGCAAAGCAGCCACTCTACCTTAGTAAAGTCCAGTTAACAAAGTGAGAGAGTATTTGTCCCAAAAATTTAGGCCACATTTGACAAAACCTCACAATTGATCATTTTATACAGAACCACAGCAACGGTAAACACAGTGAGTTGTTGACACTCTGTCCAATGAGTTGTATGTTTATCATCTGTAGGCCTTCAGACATTGGCTCCCCTCATTGAGCCCTGACAGCATTAATGTGGTGGTGAAAGCCAAAGACAATCTACGGGCTGGTTTGGTCAATATTATCAGCTATGACCTTCTGAGCCGCACAGAAAAGCAGCAGAAGCCAGGAAATCCCTTCAAGGTTCTCATTATGGTCAGTTATGCGATTAATTGAACTCTCAGACCCGGCTTTTTCCGGTTAAAACAGTTCCTCCAGTTGCAGCTCTTACTCACTTATACATTAGACAAAATCTGTAAAGCAACTAAAAGCATATTTTTTGTCATTCTTTGCAGGATGAGTGTCACTTCCTGAAGAATATTAAAACGGCTCGTTGTAAAGCAGCTTTGCCTCTGCTGAAGGTACTTTTCTATTTTATTGAATGTATTTCCAGTTTTATCTTGGGACCCACCCCAAAGAGGTTTTATTTTCTTTTGTCACCCGGCTCGGTAGACTATTTCTCAAAACGAGGTTTGGTTCAGAGAAGCAGCTTGATTGTTGTATCAAGATATTGTATGTTTGCAGGAAAATAAAGGTCAGAAACAAACGTTCAAAAGTTGCACTGAATTTTTTTCCTGCAGCAGTCTTTATCGTTGCAGTAACAGAAAAGCGAGTAAAAAGCTTTCAAACAGGTTTCTGAATCGTGTGCACCTCTCACTGTATCACAGCTGCCGATATGTCCCAGTACTGATAACGCCAGTCTGTTTTTGCTTGATTGGGTTTTAATTTCTTGCTCTGTCATCTAGACTCTTTCAGCAGCATTGAAATCAGAGTTGCTTTTCCATCCTTAGGCAGCAAAGAGAGTGATTCTTCTGTCCGGGACCCCTGCCATGTCCAGACCTGCTGAGCTCTACACCCAGATTCTGGCTGTCAGACCTACACTCTTCCCACGGTTTCATGACTTTGGAATCCGCTACTGTGATGCCAAACAGGTATCTTAAACCTCAGTTAATACTATTCTGCAGTAATACCAGAACACCTCAGAGAATATAGGGGACTTTAAGTATTTATTCTGGTTTATCTGCTTCATTTACATAGTACAGGCTGTAGTTCTTTCAGGGTTGTCTGGTATATGCACTAGAAAGGAAAATTTGAGTGTTAAGAGGATAATTAGAATAGTCAAAAGAGAATTAGTACACCTCTGTATAAGGATGAACAGTGCAATGACTGCTGTATGTCTTCTTAATTAATTCTAGTCCGCTTAAGTAGGGAACTGGTTGTTGTAAAGGTTGGTACTGTGTTAATTTCGCCTCTTTTTGTAACTGAAGACTAGAGATTTTTTGACAAGTCGGGAAGATCCCAATCTTTCCTTTTGTTTGTGAAATGAGCATTTACATTATTGTTTTTCTGTGGCTGAAATATGTTCTGTCTCCTAGTTTGTTTCTAGATTGGGTTTTATTACTAAGATTCAAACTGGCAGAGGATGATGGAAATGGCAAAAAAGCAAACGATGTTGAAGAGAACAGAAACCTTTAAGAGTCTAGGGTGGGGCCGAATAATAAAACGATCTTAAAGCAGGATTGCCGTGATAGGTCTGTGACATTATTACTCAATATGGAGAGATTTAACAGCTTATCACTCAGAAGAAATAAATATAGACACCCACGAAGTGCAACATCTAGGCTGATTTTCCATTTTGCTAGAAAATCACAGAGCTGTTGAGCACAGGTAGTCTCAGGTCAGAGAGGAACAGGGATGCATTTTCTGCATTCTCCTCATAAACTGAAATCTCCACTGTTTTGAATGGAAACCATGTGTCTGTCAGTCACACCCTAAGAACGGAGAAATGTATGCCCAAATGGCCCCTAACGTTAAATGGGCTTAGAATAATAATAATAATAGTGATAATAATAATGATGATGTATTGGATTTCTATAACACTTTTCAAGGCACCCAAACATTTTTGAGCCATTATTCATTCGCTCTCACATTCCCCCTCTGGTGGTGGTAAACTGCGTTTGTAGCCACAGCTGCCCTGGGGCAGACTGATGGAAGTTTGGCTGCCAGTTCACACCAACCAGTCTCTCCAACGAACAAAAACATTCATGCACCAGTGAGTGGCACAGGAGGGAAGGAGGGTGAAGTGTCTTTGCTTAGGGACACAACAGACTGACTAGGACAGAGCAGGATTCGAACGGCCAACCCAAAAACACGCTCTACCACTTCAACCATGGCCGCCCCCAATATACACACCTGTATCTGAGTAATTAGACTTGCTTTGGTTTTGATCATGTATAAGATATGGAATGTACATGGAACATATTCTTGGTAAATATTAGTATGCTGGTTACTGTTTTTTTTTTTTTATACAATATGTAAAAATTACAGGTCACTTTAAAATTAATGTGGTTATAGAGAAAATGCACAACTTCTGCTGGGAGATGGGAGATGACTTTATCAGGTAAACGTGTTTTCCAGCTGTTGTTCTGCTACCGTTACCTTGTCAGGAAAGGAGGTGGAAGAACATAAACAGTCATGACTGATGGCAGAAGGTCTTTATGGTGGAGTTTAGTTACTAGTTTTAATATTCATCTGCATAAACATATTGTGGTTGTGTTTTCCACTTATTTCGTAGTTGGTTCTTTTACTGCAAACTTGAAACAGTCAAGTCTCCAGTGCTTTTTTCTTTAATCCGCCAAATATATTTCATTTTTTTTCTTATCGACAGATAAAATTCAATTTCTCTGTCACTCCAGAAGTGGGATACTTTCATTTCCACTGCTTTTATATTTCTGTCATGTCAAGTTGTGCCTTTACAGTAATCCACAACTGTGAGTAAATGGGAGGTACTGTATCAATGTAACTGTATCCTGGACACTGTCTGAGTACTCCGGCTAGTGTTTGCAGGATTCTGGATCTGGATAATTGAAAGCAGGATATGATGCAAATCACAGGGTTCCTGCAGGGTCTTAAGTCTTGAATTTACAAATCTGCATTTAATACCATAAGTCGTCAAAAGCTATTACATTTGATATGGTCAAGTTAAGTTATGGTTAAGTTGTGTTGCCATAAACTTCACTGTTTTGTGTTTAAATGTGTCTGAGAAATGTCCAAACTAGAAAGGCCGTACGATTAGTCTATTCAGGTCCACCCGTTCCAACTTGATAATATATATTGAACGTAGGAACCAGTTGGCTTTAGTTTTGCAGCCCTCTGTGATAAATGATCACAAAGCATTCAGTTCTGTACAGTATGCATGTAATATTCAATCTCTGCCGATGTAAATAAATACATTTTCCCCAAATTGTAGGAGTCAGGAATTTTTCCCAGTATTGCAGTGAAATAGGCATTAAATTCTGTTCTAAGTATTCTTAAAATACTTAGTTTTTATATATTATATATTATTATTATATAGTATTATTACTGCTGTGAAAGGGACAGAGTTTATTTTGATGTGAAATACTGTTGCAAAATGGACAGTCTATCCTTTTTATATATATAGCATTTTTGTGTTTTGTGCTTAATCAGAATTTAGTTTGATATATGTAGGATTTTACTTATGGGATCTGACAGAAAATTAGGACGGGTAGAAGGATGGAGTACGGGGGCGAGAGATAATAAGTGAAACTTCATCCTGCTCCTTTTTGAATGTTTTCATTTCTTTTTATATATATATGTTTATGTGTTGGTTTGGTCTTAGTGTTATATTTGAAACAAACAAACAAAAAGGTCTTAAAGTCTTAAATTTAACTTGTAGAAACCTGACATCAGTATCCTGATTATTGAAGGGTTTTTGAAGTTTATTTGTGTTACGGTATGTAAACACAATCATTATTTAAAATAGGGGACTTTAGATTTCTATTTACTTTCCTCTCTTTAAATACTACAGCATCTGTCATTATTTGAAAAGTATGAAAATGCTTTGACGTGTTATTAAAGAGTTTGTTGAATAATTTCTTCAGCTTTCAGGCATTACCAGGATACTGTTAAATACCGGCCTCAATGATATATTGTGATTAATAATGGTGATTAATATGGGGAAAACTATTGCTTTTTTTTTTTTGGTGTTTTCATCTGTTCTGTTTTCTTTTCAAACCTGCGTGTCTGTACTTTTCTTACTTTCTCTCTTCATCCCCTCATTAGATGACCTGGGGATGGGACTACTCAGGTTCATCGAATCTGGGAGAGTTAAAACTTCTGTTGGAGGAATGTCTGATGCTGCGTCGTCTCAAGTCAGACGTCCTCTCCCAGCTTCCCGCTAAACAGCGCAAGGTGGTGACGATCACCATAGACGGCATTAACACCTGCACAAAAGCTGCCCTGTCGGCTGCAGCTAAGGAACTGGCCAAAGGACATCGCAATGTGAGTTATGAATCATTTCAGTCCAGGAAAAATAAATGAAAAAGAAGACAGAATCTTAACGTTGCATTCTCAAGTTTTGCAGAAAAGAACTCAAAAATAAATCCCAAGTCGCAGGCATGATATTTTATTCCTTTTCAGCCACAGCTCGTTTGTTTTTCCAGAAAAACTTTGAAAGAAAAAGAAAAGATAGACCAGATATTGCAACACTTGAGCCCCTTTACATGCAAACTCCAATCATGATCCGATTTCTGGAGTTATCAGTTTATTCAAGTGATCGTATAAAGGGCATAATTTGATATCATGATACCCAAATATGGGAAACAACACACCAAGTTGTCTCCCCAATACTTGGATGTGTTTTTGCATGTATATTTTTTTAATCAGATTTATTTATTTTTGATAACTGTATGTATATTTAAAAAAAAAAAAAAAGAAATCATAGAAAGCAAATGATATTGTCAAACGTGAGCAGATGACAAACAGGAAGTTTGAGTCTACAGTCTTTATGTATGTACATACTCTGATTGGACTGAAGGTCTAAACCAGGAGTCACCAGTCCTGGTCCTCGGGGGCCAGTGTTGTACATGTTTTATATGATTCCCTCTTCCACACACATCATTATCAGGCTTCTGCAGAGCTTGATGATTGGTTTATCATTTGAATCAGATGTGTTGGAAGAGCGATGCATCTAAAACATGCAGGATACCGGCCATCGAGGACCAGGATCGGTGACCCCGGGTCTAAACCAAGATTTTTTTTAATTTGTCACATTTCTGAAATGCATGTAAATGCACCTGATCAAATATTACAACTATCTGTTTACTCCCATATTTTTATGGCCATATTAATGAGTATACCATGACAGTAATGATAAAAAAAAAAAAAAAATACAATACTGATGTAAAGTAAAACAATTTTTGTTTTGTTTTGTGAATTAATTTTATGAACAGCTCTACACTGCACATTTTCTCCAGACCCCTGTAGGAAACACAAAAGTCAGACTCAGATTGAGACTGATAGATGGGGGTCGAACTCAGCCAAAATTCATGTTCATACAGGATTCTAAAACTCAGGTGTTCCCTCTCATATGAGAAGATCCTCTCAAACACACGACAGGTACTTTTAAAACGACCAAGGATAACGTCAGGGAGTGTATTATAAGTGTGTTTAGACTCTGATGGGAATGAGTTGCTGAGCCGGTTCGTGTATAATCGCACTGCTCCTCAGAGTAATGGCAGTCTTATCAAGTCATCAAACAAAATCTCCTGTCAGTTCTTATCTTGTGCGCTTTCTTATCTCTTTTTCAGAAAATAGAGGAGAAGGAAGCCCTCCTCGTCTTTTATAACTACACTGCTGAAGCCAAGCTACAAGCCATTATGTACGTAGAAACCCTTTAATCTGTGGATCAGTAAGTCACATCAGCTTAGACTCGATGAGTGCATCGATAAAATATAAAAAGAAGCAGACCCTTTTGTCTGACCATTGTAAATGTCTGGATATTTAATTTAATTTAGTGCTGTGCTTTTTGCAGGGAGTACATCACAGATATGTTGGAGTGTGGGAGGGAGAAGTTTCTAGTGTTTGCCCATCATAAGTTGGTCCTGGATCATATCACCAGCGAACTAGGAAAAAAGGTGCGTCATGAAAATGGACAATTCTGTAAAAACACAAAAGCAAACAAGTTGAATTACTGAACCATTCACTCAGCTAGTTTCTTCACCTTTTGGGTCATTTCCATTCCTGTAGTGAAAAGAGGAGAGCATGATGAGGTGTAACAAAAAAGCTTCTGTTACTTTAGTACTTATCATAATGTGCTTTTTTTATGTTTTGTTCCAAACATGGGCTGTTTAAGCCCAGTACATTATGAGTTTGAGAATCATATGTGAAAAACAAGGAAATTACAATGTCCTCTTTACTGTCAAAGAACGTCAGTTACATTCGTATCGATGGAGCGACTCCATCAGCCGAGCGGCAGCAGCTGTGTGAGAAGTTCCAGTACTCGACTAAGGCCCATGTGGCCGTTCTGTCCATCACTGCTGCAAACATGGGCCTCACCCTGCACGCCGCTGACCTGGTGATCTTCGCAGAGCTTTTCTGGAACCCCGGGGTAAGCCATGGCATGACTTCTCAAAGCTACTAGGGGATTTATTTGGTTGGAGACGTGTTCGCCTCCTGGACAAGTTGACATCCACCAGTACAAATTAGCATAGTGTGTGTTTTTAGGATGTTTTGCCCAATAGAAGAAGTAATGCAGCTTTTCACACCTGCGCTCTTCTAACTGAACTGTGGTGTGTGAACTGCCATTCCGCATTTAATTTAGGCAGTTGTGAGCACAGTATTTGCACTATAGTATGGACCAAAACAAACAAACTAGTAGGAATATGATCTGACCTCAGCCCAATCCAACAACCAGACGTATTCCATAAGTGTAGCCAGGCGTATTCAGCGATGTGGCAAAACATAAAATGGAGCTGTTTGTCGAAGACTGAACCAAACTGAAGTTTCCCTCAGAGAAATATGCACTAATCAGACACACAGGTCCTTGATCTGAACATACGTTCTTGCTTCTGCTCCAGAAATTACTCTAATAGGGATGGAAATTGATAAGAATTTAGCAAACTCACGTGCCAATTTTATTGCCTGTCTCATTAGATTATGAAATAAACTGGTACAAATGGCTTTGTTTGCATTAAATCTTTAACCCTTTCATGCATGAATTACGAAAACTTTAGTCAAGATGTTTTTCCTGAGTGTTTTTATTCCTATTTAGGCATGAAAAAAAACAAAACAATTTATTGTTTAAGTATTAGGTTTTATTGTTAGTATTTCTTTGTGCAATCACTGTTTTTAGAGTTTTTATTAGGGCCATATACTACTGGTCCTGAGTACAAATTTCGTTTCATGTATGTGGAATGACAATAAACCTGAATCGAACAATGCAATTGAGGTTTTTTGTTTTGTTTTGTTTTAAAGGCGTTACAAAAATGTCCACTCAGTCGGACACCGTGCATTTACTTTTTGAGGCAAAGAAACATGTATTTAAAACCTAATATCAGAAAGTGATATGGAAAAATATGCAATAAAAACATTTTTAATGCTACCAATCAGATGTTTTCTCACATTTTAACATAGCCTAATACTAGTTTTTATTCACTTCATGGGGATATGCAAAAAAAAAAACAAAAGAAGTTTTTGTTGTTTTACACTAAACCATGTTACTGCAGATAAGGTTTATCAAGAACAGCATAGTTACAGTAATGGTATAAATGTCTGTGTACGGGATGATGCATAAGTGCCCACTGTGTTGGCTGATATGGAAATAAAACATCAAAACCCTGAATATACAAAAGAACAGCTCTGAATAGCTGTCCGTTGTAGTGACCACTAATTAACTAGGTTAATATCACATATGCTCTAACAGTTGGCATTCAAATTGAACAAAATTCATACAGGCTTATAAATGGTATAGTTGAAGGATGGTGAGAATTACCTGCTTCAGCCTTTGAGCCTCATCATCATCTAAGTCTAATTATAGGACATGGAGATTATTCTATTATAACCAATGGTGACAGCAGGTTGACGGTGAAATGGCGCTAACATCAACAGTACTGTACGCTCTGCCTCCAGAGTCACCACCACCTTCATAAGAAGCAAATCAAAGATGTTCCTTTGGTGCGGTTTAATTGGAAGCTGAGGTTAAATGTTTTTGGATGTTAGAGGCATTTCCATGCTCATTGTAATGCGACCTCTGCAACTTTTGCAAATTAGCCTTAATGTCATCTTTACTAGTGAAATACAACCATACTTTAAAGTGTTTCTGAACCAAAACACAGAAATGACATGTGACGCATTTGATGTGATGTCACAGAATCATAATGTAAGCAGACTAACGATTTTCCCAGGAACTGAACCTGGAGCTATTTATATAGTCATTTTATGAGGATGTGTTTTCTGTATTGCAGGTTCTCATTCAGGCAGAAGACAGGGTGCATCGTATTGGACAGACCTGCAATGTGAACATTCACTACCTGGTTGCCAAGGGAACTGCTGATGACCACCTTTGGTACATATCAATTACTGGACAGATAACAGTGATTGTTGTATCTATTCAAATGGTTTCTCTCCATTCACTATTATTAGCCATTGAGCTGAAGCTAAAACAGCTGGGTGTAATGTGCATGTGTGTGGTTTGATATTGATAGTACTTGTTTTTTTTGTTTTTTTTATCTGTTTAGGCCAATGATCCAGGCAAAGATGAATGTCTTGGAGCAGGTTGGTCTGTCTGAGTCAAACCTCTCAGACAATGCAGTCAACTCAAGCTTCCACTCAAAGGTAAATTCTGCATGTATCCTGTGTGTGTGTGTTTTTCTGTATATAGTGTCTTTGTTTCCCACTGTGGTACTAGTAATTTCTCAGATGTTTCTATAGATCCCATATTTTCATAACTATGGGATGCCATTTTCTGGTGTTTGGTACATCAGGGTTTCTGTGAGCCCTTTAGAAGTCTTAAGATCCACAAAATACCCCTTTTATGGTTTAAAATGTCTTGAATACAATCCTTACATGTCAGAAAAGCCTTGAAATAACAGATTTGAAGGTTATCTCAACTTGTTCAAATTAGGACCTTTTGTAAATGTTTGCCAGCACCCAGTTTGATCTGTATTTATGTCGCGGAAATCACCAAAGTCTCAGCATGTGTGAAAGGCGGGGTAGCTGCGCTGGTCTTGAAAGTCTTAAAAAGTATGGGATATAGAAGTGCTATTTTGTGTGAAAGTCTTAAAGTATGGAGAAATGTTTAGAATACACTAAAAGGCACATATATATGAAGAAAGAATCTAAAAATCTTAATATGATTTGGCTAACGTCAGTACTGGAATTATTTTAGAGAAACCTGTTTGTGTGATACCCAAGCACTTAGTAAAACATAATTTACTGTGAATTATGCATTCATACATTTATTATAATACATTGTTCTACTATACACATGCAACAGGATTAATCCCAGCCAGAAAAGGAGGCATGCATGTATAAAAATACATAAAGTTATGGCCTTGGAGAAAAAAATAACGGTTTTGAAAAAGTCAGGAGAGTTTTTATTTGGATAAAAAGCAAACGCGCAGGAAAGAGGTTTAAAAATTCTGACCATCACCCTCAGATGTATTCATGTAGTGCTGCTGAATAGCTTTGCTGATAACATGCAAGAAGTCTCTAAGAGCCACTTTTTCAAACAATTTGACATTTTTAAAGCGATAAAACACACCTCCATTACACTGTCCAATATGAACAGAGCTTCATCAAGAATGTGAATGTCGAATCAATCGGAACAGATTATGTGGATTTTTTTAGGACCCTAATCAGAGGAGCATCATGGAGATGTTCCAGAGGTCTTTTTCTGCAGACGACGACATGGACGAGGCTATTTTATTGGAGGCTGCAAATGACTGGGAGGACACACCACCTGATAAAAGCTCCAGCTAACACCATGCTGCAGTTGCACCAAGTCCCAGCAAAAGAAGTATTAAAGACTATTTCAGTCTATGAAATACTTCAGTGTTCTTACTGGGTTTGTTCTTAGCTTTTGGCCTATCATGACTGATACGATCACTTATTTACATTATAGATATTACATTTATTACGTCATACATTATTTTTTTAACAGAAGCTTTGGTTATTTTTAAAGTATGTAAAATAATACACAAATAAATGTATACTTTTTTTCCCAAACCAGATAGAAATAAAGCTCTGATTCCAAGCTGTTTGAGAATCAATTATTAATAATCTCCAGCTGAGGCAAACAGTATGTGGTCATATTATGTTTGACTCATCATATATAAATGTGGAAAGCATGGGATATGTTATTTCTGTTTATTTCATGATAGAAATATTGAGTTGTTCCTATAATGTTACAGAATAAAAAACTACCAGGTGTGTAGATTCAGGTTTTAATGGTCAGGGTCATCACTCTCTTCTGTTGGTGGACCGTAGGGATTCAGATTATGTGGGTCACCTGTATAGAAAAAGAGGATTATTGGCTTCATTCTAGTAGACAACGAACTACTCGGTTAATGAGTTCCTGTAACCTACCAAACAGTTCAGAGTTATGTAGCATGGCTAAAACTGGCTCAACGTTTTGTTGCTGAAACCTATTTATACTTCAGCAAATGGAGATTACAACTTCTTGTGATGGCACATTTGAATTGAAATTGTTCAGTAATGCTTTGAGTGCAGCTGGTCTGACTTCATCTAGATGCATTTCATTCTCTGCACCCAGAGACTGTAAGGGCAGTTTGCATCAGTGTTACAGCTGCTGCTCATGACATTATGGAGACGAGTGGCATCACTTTTCTGTGAATGTACAAAGAGGACCCTCCCCCCTTATTCACTGACTCTCTGAATTGACAATATTTAGAATTGTGGGTCCATTTTCCTCTGGCTTTAAATGTACAGAATACACGAGATGGGCAGAAATGAAATAATTTTCTGTGTTTTTGATTGGGAAAAAAAAACAACTCAAAAGCTTTCTTTATCAAAACTATGTTTATGTGCAATATTAACTGGCTATTAACACATTTGTTTAGAAAATTAGAACTAAAGCATTGGTGAGAGATGCGCACAATGCAGACCTTATGAAAAATGGGTTGCAATTGGAGCTGAAGTAAACCCACATATTACATAATTACAAAGAGCGGCAATTTAAAGTTTCAATGTGCATTTGGTACTGGGCAAAAAAATGGTAAGTGAATGGTGAGTTTACTTTCTAGATTTATTTATTCAAGCTTACATTTGTATGTTTGAATCAGGCACATTTCTAAATGATCGCTAATCAGCATTATGTTTGCCAATCAAGCAAGCAGACTAAAATAGAAAATCCCCAAATTTACCATAATAATCACACTATTTCCTCTGAATTGTGCAGCCCTACCCTCCAGAGGAAGTACAAACCATGATTAGATAATTTGGCCATTCTTTCACTTGATTAATCAAATTAATTTGATATCCTGCCCAGCTCATAGTCTAGGCCCTTCCTTTTTCAGAACATGCTCAAGTTCCCAAGAGTATGCTTCACAGACTGAAGATCAGGCTGAATCTGGGATGTAAAGGCTCATTCTACATGAATAAAACCTATTGGAGAGGTCCTTTTCTGTTCATTGTGGTGTGTTTGATGCATAAATACAAAATTTTAAACATCAGCTCAACTTTTATCAGGGGGAAATCAAAGCATTAAATCACTGACTTTTATCACATACCTTCTTCATATTCTGTTAGAGAGCTTGACATTCCTGTATTTTCATCTGCAGACATGCTTTGCTCTTTTGCTGGAAGAAATTTTAAACATTGAAAGTCGAAATTCATTTCATCTGTGAAATAATTTAACTGAATGAAATGTTTAAAAACATAATGTCATAACACGAGTCATTATTTATGTGAAAGCAGATGCCGTCATGGAAAATGACAGCCTCACACATATATTTACCTAAATTGGTTATGTCAGCCTCTTCATCACCGCTGAGCCCTGGTTCTGAGCAGATGTCACCGAAGATAAAGCGGATCTTCTCCTCTGCATGCTGCTCACTGGAGGAGCCGTGAACTGAGTTGAGGAGGATGTCGGTGGCAAAGCGAGCCCTCAGAGAGTTTGGAAACGTCACCTTGGCTTTGTCAGGGTCTGTGGGGCCCATCATGGCTCTCCAATCCTCCACTGCATTTTCTTTGGTAAGTACAAGCATCATACAGGGCCCTCTGGAACGAGCAGTGACGGAAAACAATGAAAGTACAGTTAAATTTAGTGTAGTGCATGTGTGATTTTGCTGATTCCTGAAGTGTAACTGTAAAGATGCATGACATTAAGTGACAACTGACGTGAACTTTTACCCCATCCCTTGCTGGTAAAATTCCTGTATTATGATATGAAACAATTTTAAAACATGCAGGGGCGGTTTTCTTATCTTTTTTTTTTTTTCTTCAGCGTTACTGTTTAAAATTACAATTGAAATTAAAAAACATTTCACTTGAGTGGTGATTTTCGGTCTTCAAATCCCACATAAGTTGCCAACTGTCCAAAAGGAAGATTTTTTTACTCAAAACCTACTGTGTCTGTTACTTACTACATGCACTAGACACATAACAGCAACAGCTCACACACAGGATGACATCTTGAAATGAAATATCTTCTTGATACAAAGCACAATCACACTACATGACATGCAAAGATCATAACAAATTAGGCCACTTATGTGAGACTAATCAGTAATTAGAACACAACTGGGACACAGTTTCAACTTGCATACCATATACATCCTAGTTTTAATTAAAAGTCAGTTGGCTTTGAATAAACTGCCAATCCTGAGTGAATTCAAATCATTACTGTATGCAACGGTCAAATCACAAAATGATACTAAGTGACAGCCAAGGTAGTTTCTCAGGCTGAAGTGTTCAGCAGTGCCCATCTTTGTGCTCAGTGTATCTCAGCAATTGTATAATAGTTAATGTGAAGGGGCTAATCGGAGCGGAAGGAAATCCTAAAGTCTAGATGTGCAGTGGAACAAAGAGAGAAATTGAGACGGACTTTTTGCATTAACCACCCGCCTAAGGGTGTCTTGATTCTAAACTATTACTATAACTAGTGCTATTACAACTTTCTGCAGCAACAGAAATTAGGGCAGGTGTAGTTATGGTGTAGTCACTTTGCTTTGCTGCTGTGGCTGTGTCCTATGGGGGATGAACTAACCGACTCATGAATTCCACCAGCTGGCTGAAAAAAGGCTTCTCCTTGTGCTCTTTGTAAAACTCCTCCGCCATCTCCTTTGACAGAAATGTTTCCTTGAGTCGTGTTACAGAGAACCCACTCCCACGGATCTCATCCAAAATCTCCTCTGATAGAACGAACAGAGCAGAGGAAATAAGAGAATTGTAAGGATACTGATATTACATGTACAGTATATGTAAAGCTCTATGTACTCCATATGATCAGTGGGAACCTTTGTGCTGCTCCATGGCGTCAGGTTTGATCACTGCCAGCGTGTGCTCTTTTGGGAAGAAGAAGTTGATCTCTTGTTCTGCCTCTTCTTGGCTTGAACTGCCATGTAGCTGGTTGATAGACTCATTCTCCACAGAAAACTGGGCCCTTAGACTGTGGTGAAGGATACAGGCATCAGCATTACAAGTACAGATTGACTATTAGGTAGCACTCAAATCTAACAGCTCACGGTTTCCAAAAATAATTCCCAGGTGAAGGGGTGTCAAAATGACTGTACTTTTCTTCATTTTGGCACAGGTCTACCAAGATTACTTGCTCCTTTGCTAGTAATTTCTCACATTCAAGAAATCTCACGAACTGGCGTAATCAATGAGAAATTCAAGTAAAGAGGAGCTAAAAGACTTTTCAAAAGGTTGCACTTTCAATTGGAAATCAAGCTCTTATCAAGTAGGTTTCTTCATTTTTACAAAATGAGTCTCTAAAAAGGTCCCGCTCCATAATCACATTCATGTAGCCTTTATTCACTTGCAAAACCTGACAAATTAAAAAGGAAGAGTCAGAATTCTTTAGGAGACGTGGTTAGACAGATAAGTAGTGGAATTATACTCAGGAATTACGTGAAAAATGCTTTTACATTATTAATCGCACCACAGTGATTTCTAAGGACATATACCAGTGAGTCAGAAGAACTACATGACTCACCATTCAGGATTCTCCTCTTTGGCTTTATTAACATCAGTGGGACCGAGGATGTTCCGCCAGTGTTGAACAGCTCCATTTCTAACCAGTGCCAGAGCTAGAACAGGTCCACTGTGAATAAGCACACCGAAGTTCCTTAAAGTCGTCTTTGCCAAAGACAGGGATTTTGTTTTATGTCAGTAAATAAAATTGCATTTCAAGCATATATACTTATATGTAAAAAATAAAATAAAATCAGCCTAAAACAGGGGCCTGTTGTTCAGTTATATGAACTGAATGTTATTCAGTGATGAAAATAAAATAAATACTTATAATGATGGCATGAAACATAAGAAAATCAGAGAAGCATTAGCGTATTTAACTTGGGTGTGCATAAAAGGAAGTCGGGCGGTAATAAGTAGTTTACCTCTAAAAGATACAATTTTATAACACAAATAGTATGAAATTACATTAAGATTAATAACATCATTAATGCGCAAAGTTGCTCCTCTCACAATTAAGATAGAATTATTATGAATTGGCTTGTGTTGGATCCCCACAGTTTTACAGGATGTGCAAGTCACCTGGTCATGCTCCGAAGCAGGGCGGGGAAATAGTCCTCCTCAACATGTTGGATGTAAAACTGTCTCACCTGCTCCTCTGTTAACATCACCTCTTTTTGAAGGGCCACTGTGAAGCCTGATTTGTGGATATGAGCCAGGATCTTTTCTGCAGAACCACATATATGGGACATGTGCTTCACAGTAGTTGATACAGAATGAAAGTACAACAGGTTCGTGTATATTACACTCTGTAGTCAGCTACAAGCTCTTATCATATAACTATAACTATATAACTATGTTCATATAAACCACCTTTGGATGTGTTTCTGTGCATACACACGTCTGTACTTGTGCTTATTTGGCACAAGCCCCACCTCTGTTCTCTCTGGCAACGTCAGGCCGGATGAGAGCCAGTGTCCTCTCCACACGATCTTCCTCCCCATCCTGCTCTGTTACTGAGGCCGTCCTAAAGTTGGGGAAGAAAAAGGCAAGCTCCCTGCTGGCCTGGTCTCTGTCCTCACTACCGTGCACTGCGTTGAACAGTGTCTGCGTGCCGTATTGTGCCCGCAAGCTGCAGGGAGCCAGGGGGGAGAAAGGAGAGGAGAGCAGATGGTTGCTCGGCTGGTGCTCAACGAGAAAGAAGCATAATGTTTGGGTGTGTCTGACAGAGCAGGCGGGAATATGCTGTTCATCCGCTTTTTCCAGACTTTGGACAGATTGTTTCACACTGTTGCAATCAGTTATACAAAAATAGATGTCTGTACAAATATAAAGTTTTACAATCCACCCATGCAAATGTTATTTCCATCATATGGTATCTATGGTTTTCTCAATGTAGCTCATGGTAACATCTTCGCTCTGAATGGGGCATATGAACAATTTCCAGTTACTAACCTTTCTGGCTTCTCTCTCCTGGCTTCTTCTAAGTCTACCGGGCCAATGAACTCACGCCATGCTGGTACAATATTGGCTGAGTCCTCAACCTGAGAGAGTACCAGAATATGGGAAGGACCACTGGACATAAAATGCACCAAGTCCTCAAAGCAAGCCTGCCATTAGACACAGACACACAGAAGAGCAGACATGTTGACATCTGATGAACAGGTAAAGACTCTTACGTTGAACCAGTTCCACTCCTCAATAAAACCACATTTTCCTCGATGAGGCTGCACTCACAAACTGAGAAAGAGAAATCCACGTGGAATCATTTTTAAAGGCAGATTAAATAAACAATTTTGCTGTGTATGTTTTATTTACAGAATTAACATAACTGCTTCACCTGGACACCTTTTCTCACATATTTCTGAATTCTAATCATTTACTCTCATCACAAACAGCATGATAAGCAAAAAAAAAGGTGCTTATACAGCAGCTCTATTTTGAGCCACGCGCAGAAATGCAGATGGATGTGTGATGTATTGCAAACTAACTGAAATGATTTTTGCGCTGGCTGTGACTGCTCTCCTGCTACGATGTCTTTTGGAAAGTCAATTGCTCAGACTAACCTCACAAAACATCCAGTTTTCTTTCGTTGGACTAGCACGCCAGTCTGTGCAAATGTCAAATGTATCTTCTTGGTATGTCTGTGCTGTGGAGTGTGTGCTGTTTTATACTCTAATTTATTCTGTCCTTTTCTGTGCCTTACCTCTGCTGCTTTGTGCTGGTAAAAATCTCTAGCCTCGGTCTCGGTCAGTGTGCGTTCCTCATGGGCCAGGATCTCAAACCCAGCATCTTGAATCTAGCCAGGGGAGGAATGTCAGTATAATTAATTAATGTCAGCAGAAAGGCTTGAGACAGTGTTAAGACTGCGTGCAGTGTTAGTCTCTGTGTACCTTCATAATGATCTCATTTGCCTTGCCATGAGCAACAGCATCTGGTTTGATGATGGCAACTGTGTAGGATTTACTGGCAGGAACTACATGAGGAGAAAGAGACTTGAGCAAGGATCAGTAATGCAGAAGACAAAATGTAAAATGATATGGTGAAGGAACAATAGCAGTGACAAAAAGTTGTGTTTCTATTGTTTCAAATAGTACCAATTAAGCTTTCTTCATTTTCTGACTGCTGTATCACATCCTCCTCCTCCTCTTTCCTTTCCTCATCCAGCGGACTGTCATCTTTAATCTGGCAGTGAGTGACAAAGAAAAAAAGACACCAAACGCAAACAGTGAGTCTATACTCTATATATGATCTATATATTGAGGTGCATATGAGCAAACTTGAGTGAACTGGTCTTGTATTCATTTCATAATCAGTTAATGAGTGTATGAAATATTTTAAAAATTGCGAAAGATGCCCCTGACATAAAATCCAATCTGAGTTCTGAGAATTTTTTTGCTTTGTCTGGTCTAACATCCAAACATGTCCAATTTAGTAACACAAAGAAACAACTAATTAATCAGCAAATAATTTCAGTCTAAGAATGAATAAGTATGAAAGGGTACCTTTGTGTGGACATGTCTGTGTTTTCATTTAAGTGCTCACCACTTTGCGTTCACCACCTTGCTCTAGGACCATCTTCTCCTTGGCCAGTTCATCCACGATTATCCTCTGAAGGAGAGGAGCGTTGGCCCCTCGCAGCACAGCCAGCAGCTCCCCACCCTGTCCATTTCATTCAAAATTACATTTAACAGTGACATACATCAGTGCCTGACTGCAGATACCCAAAGGAAAACGCATTACAGGCACATGATGGAGCACAATGCCAACAATAATAATGTGGGTGACAAAGTCAGAGTTAAAAAAAAATATGAAAAGAACAGATACAGAAAAAAAATGAGAAAGAACGCATTTAGAAAAAGGACACTAAGGCAAAAACAGACAGGCCTCATAGTGTATAAATACATAACATACCCAAATGCAAACACTCACCCCATAAAATAAGAAGGTGGGCTCACATTTCCCTCGATACTTCTCTAGAGTATCAATGTTGTCTGCCTCAGCCTGAAAAACATCAACACAAACACTATGTAGCCACTGCCACATTTACATGCTGCTTTCTTTGCATTTAAAATCTGTTCTTACTGTGGCAAAATGCAAAAGGTCATCGCCCAGTTCATTCTTTATTTTTCGTAGAAGACTAACCACAGCTCGACAGGGACCGCACCACTGTTGGTATACATCCACAACTAGAGAGAAAAAAAACAAACAGAAAGATGCACTTCCTCTAATTAAATAAACAAGAGAATTCTATTAAAAAATGTGATAAATTAATCCCAAATATACTGTACACTCACTGGCTGTAAAATACACCTCGTTCACACCAGGTTAAACTTTTGCCTTAGGCTGTATAACTGCTGACTCTTTTCCATGAAGAATTAAGGCAAAGTGTTGGCAACATTTCCGAGAGGTTTTGATCCGTACTGACATGTGGTGTGACATTTGTGTATATTTGAGTACACTGAAGTTAGTCATATGATGTTTTCATCCTTTCATAATGTTTACACCAAACTCTGATGACACCATCTAAATGTCTTCGCAGAAATAGAGACCAATCAGACTGGGCCACATTCTGATATTCTATCTGAATGTGATGAGGCCATGCAAATCATACAGTTAATCCAAAAGTATTCACAGCACTAGACTTTTACATTTTCTTGGTTTACAGCCTTTTTCCAAAATACATTAAAATAATTTCATAAAATTTACTACAAATAAAAACATAACATACACGTACACAGCATTTGCGTCTTTGGCATCAATTACAGCCTCACGTCTGAGTATGATGCTATGATGGCACATCTATTTTTAGGCAGTTTCTCCCATTCTTTTTTGCAGAATCTCTTCAGCTCCATCAGTTTGGATGGGTGTCGGTACACAGCCACTTTCAGATCTCTCCAGAGATGTTCAATCAGGTTCAAGTGTGGGTTCTGGCTGGGCCACTCAAGGACATTCATAGTCGTCCTGAAATCACTGCTAAGTTATCTTATGTGCTTAGGGTCCTTATCCTGTTCAAAGATGAAGCTTTGCCCCAGTCAGAGGTCCAGAGCGCTCTGGAGCAGGTTATCATCAAGGAAGTCTCTGTGCATCACTGCATTCATGTTTCCCTTGAACCTGTCCAGTCTCCCAGTTCTATTTAAAGACATCCCCACAGCCTGATACTGACACCACTATGCTTCACTGTAGCGATGGTATTAGGCAGGTGATGAGTGCTGCATGAATTCCTCCAGAAATGACACTTGTCATTCAGGCCAAAGAGTTCACCCTTTGTTTCAACAGACCATCACTCAGACTGGCATCCAGCTCTAGGAAGAGTCCTAGTGTTTCCAAACTTCTATTTACAGATGACAGAGGTCAGTATGTTCACTGGGACTTTCAAAGCTGCAGAACTTTTTCTGTACCTTTCCCCAGACCTGAGCCTCTATTCACTCCAGTCTCAGAGGTCTACAGACAATTCCATGGACTTTATGACCTAATTTATGCTCTGACATGCACCCTCAACTGTCAGATATTATATAGGCAGGTGTTTACCTATCTAAATCAAGTCAGCAGAATTTACCACAGGTGATCTCCAGTCAAATTGTGAAAATATCTGAAGCATGAGTGGAAACAGGATGCACAATTTTGAGTGTCATGGCAAACACTGTGAAATCTTATCTACATGTTACATTTTTGTGTTTTATTTTTAATAAATTTGCAAAGTTTGAAAGATTTATGTTCACTTTGTCATTATGAGTAATTTTGTCTAGAATTTTTAGGTAAACAATTAATTTAATCTATCTGTAATAAAGAAAAAAGAGAAGTGTAGCGCAGATGCACTGTATTCTCAGCTTATTGTTAGCTGTCATGGATGACTCCTGTTGTTGTCTTCTGTCACCATAGTCAATCTGCTTTAAGGTTGAACATGTGTATTTAGTGATACTCTTCTGCATACCTTGGTTGTAACTAATGGCTATTTCAGTTATTGTCTGTCAGGTCGAACCAGTCTGACCATTCTCCTCCTCATTACAGAATTTTCTCCCAGTGAACTACTGTTCATTGGATTTTTTTCTATGTTTCAAACAGCCAGGAATGGCTGTGCTTCAAAATCCTAGCAGGTCAGAGGTTTCTAAAATACTCAGACCAACCCATTCAGCACCAACAATGATGCTACTTATCTCCCTCATTCTGTTGCTCAGTCTGAACTTCAGCAGATAGTCTGAACCATGTCTACATACCTAAATGCACTGAGTTTCTGGCATATAATTGACATATTAGATATCTGCATGAGCCTGCAGTTGAATAAGTGGCCAGTCAGTGTTTTAACTTATGTGCACAATATGTGACTGCATGTTACACATTGATGAATAGGTAACATCACTGAATTACTCAACCAGTCACATTATTCATAACAGTATTACTATTATTTTCTTTAGTCGTTTTAAAATTATACTATTCCTAAAATTTTAGCAATATTGTCTGAATTGAATTTAAACAGAGCAAGTCTGCAGTTATCCCAGTGAACACAGAGGGGCAGCAGTATACTATAAATATAGTTGGACTGACGGACTTTAGCCTCAATCTCCTTTCATCTACAAATTTGAAGTCCGTGTTGGACAAGGATGCTTAGTACTGAGACATAAGAATCCAGTTGTGAGTTAGTGTGAGTTGGTCAGTTGTACAAAACCATCCACTACTTCTTCTACTCTTACCCGTTAAACCTTTAGTGGCGAGCATCTCCTCCCATTGTTCTTGGTTCGTGACAGAAGTCTAGACATGAAAACACAACGTTTATGTAAAAGTATGAAGAGAAATAGAGGAGGGCTAGTCATGCCGTAGAAATAATGTTATGTTTTCCAACCTGCAGACTGGCCTCTTTCTTCTTGCCCGCCATTTAAGAGACAAATGAAGTGACTAGATATATTTAACAGTTATACAAAGCGACAGGTGATATTAAGTTTAATATAATATAATAGCTAAAATGTAAATTTTCCGTTTGCTAACGTATCTGTTGAGTGCTCTCACTCAGCTCGCGCATGTTTGGACGCATCGTTGCCTAGCAACGGCCCCACAATTTCCGGTTTATCTCCTTTAATGAAAAACAATTTCATGACATTAAAATATTATCGTTAGTAAATGTCAGAGCAGGTCACTTCTTTTCTAAATTACTATAGTTCTATTGTTGGTTATGTTTTTATTTTTTTTCTTCCAGAACTTGAATGTATCTAATTGCTCGCAGCTTTTCGTCATTAAGCCTTCAGGCAGCACTGTTACAACCTAAAAATCCCGTACACTGAGCATAACTTAACTTTATCCTTTTTTGGTTATTATTTATTTTTGAATATAAATCTTACATTGCATGTACATTATTTTCCTTGCCAGATTTTGGTAGCAGGGTTTATAAAGATGAAAGCAGCATGTCTCAAACATATGTCTTGCAGTATCATAAAAATAGATTTATTAATTTCCCCTGTATGCAATATACAAAAAAGAAATATGAATGCTTTTTATTTTTGCACTACTTAGCCTGTGTAAGACAAAACCAATACACAATGCAAAAATGCAAATGTGTCACATTCAACTCTTATGTTCCTAAATGCATCAACATTTTTTATTAATATTTTTTAAAAATTTATTTAAATTAATATTAGGCTAAGTAAATATGAATTCACCATCCATACAGAGTAAGATGATCATTATTATTGTCTTTTCTTTTGACATCCAGCAAAAGTCTCCCTGCAAACGTAAAATTTTATTTAATAATGGAAAAGGTCCTCCAAAGCAGAGATCTGTCCACATACTCTTCACTCATGAATTTTAACAAAATGCTGCACTTAATCAGTTCAGCTCCACAGCCTCCACCCTCTGAGAGCAAGCCCAGAATGATGGCCAATTAGAGTGATTTTTTAAAAGGACAAATCACAGTGCTGTGACAGTGCATGAGTGAGAGAATTATTAAAAAAAAGAAATAGACATTCAATAAGAGTGAGTCCCTTGATGCTATGAACACAGCTGCCGTTTGTTTTTTGCCCAGTGTGCTGCACTTGCCATATGACATGTTTCTATTACTGACCCTGTGTCTTACCCTGAGCTTATTATGCAGCCAGATGGGAACAACAATCACTTCTTTTCCATCATGACAGCTGTGACAAGGTTGTGACACAGCGCTTGCCTCCAGAAATAAGACTCATGAAGTAGCTAATATGTAACTCTGTGTATTTGTGTCTCCTTTAATCAATGAAATTCAAGGAAATGATTGCTTTTGTTGTTGTTTACTCAATGACAAACACTGATTTAATGTTTTTGTCCCATGTGCCCAATTCAAATAATGGCCTAGGCGCCACTGAATGTCTTGTGTAGTAACTACTCTCCAGCTGACTCTGCTGAAGAAATGTGCTGCAGTAAACTGAATTGTGATTTTTCTTTCCTAAAGACATTTGCCGACAACAGACTGGTACTCTCATTTATACCTTAAAAGCTGATTTCATCACTGAGTCAATATTGTACATATGTAGAAGAAATGTGAGTCTATTTGCACTGCCTATGTCCCATTTGATGGTGAGTTTTCTTTTCTGTGTGTTTGTCTTTACATCAGGAATGTTCTTCAGTCTCTGGCTGCATCAACAAAACAGGAACAAATTGGTTTTAGTTTTGAGTCAAAATACTGTCCGACTCATTCAGATTATTCATTCAACTGCTGTCAAACTTCTATGTACTTGTCGGTTTGGGTTATATCTCAGTTTGAAAGCTTTTTTTTAATGTCCTTTAAGAACTACATTTCTTATACTTTCCGTATTACAGTACAATTCAAATAATATACTTGAAACTAGAAGGACATTCAGAGGGGACATGTGTGTTCCAAGGCCACATATTCCTCTAATGCTTTGTTGTTTTGTTTGTTTCACATCATCTATTATATGTAGAGAGCCTGCCTTGGCAGAGTTCAGCACTTCTTCTGCATCAAGTTCCACGTGATTGAAACATCATAATTCACAAGGTTTCAGAAAGAATAGCATGTTTCTGATTTAGTTTTTATTATGGATTTCTATCATTTTTGTACATCATTTGCACAGCTTTGACCAAAAAGAAAGTCTTCACCTACTGTAGGTGTTTCAGCTGAAAGTAACTGATTTAACCATTGCTGATGCATTGAGCAGCTTCTCATTTCTTAAACAATTATCATATTATTATTATTATTTTTTTTTTAAATGGACAATGGCGGGGAACATCAGGCTCATCAGGTTTATGCAAATGTGGTTCAGGAAGAATAAAACATCATTTTCACACATGGACTGGCCACCACAGAATTCAGACATGACTCACATTGAGGATATTTGGATAGAGAACACTTCATTACCCCATCAATATCAAAAGATCTTAACAAAAATTGAATGCAACTCTGGACAGATATGAATGTTGTGAAATTTATTGTGACATTTATTGTGAAATGTAGCCTAGCATGAATTATACTGAATGTATCTAGACATGAAACCTAGAGGTCGTCTTAAAAAATATCATTTTTTAATGAAGTCATGGATGTAAAGAATGTGACCTTTATTGTGACACTGCATTAAATGGTATAACAGCTGCAACAGTGAATATGTCCTGTAATTAAGGCTAAATGAGGTCTTGTCCAATGTCCAATTCTTTTTTGTGTTAATATACTGACAGGCATATGTGAAAAACCACATAAACTCTGTGCTATAGATAATAAAAGCAGTCAGGATTTCCCCCAGGATAATAGTAGGGTTAGACACAATGCCTTTTTTTGATATTTGACTGGAAAGTACTTGTTTAATAAGGATTCTGTTCGTTCATTCATCTTCCGCTTATCAGGGTCATGGGGGCAGCAGCTTTAGGAAACAAATCCCAGACAGCCCTTTCCCCAGCCACTTCCACCAGCTATTCCTGAAACATTCCATGGCCAACTGAGACATAATCCCTCCAGCGTGTCCTTGGTCGGCCCTGAGGTCTCCCACCAGATGGATATGCCCTTAACACCTCCCCAGGAAAGTGTCCAGGAGGCATCCTCACTAGATGCCCAAACCACCTCATCTGGCTCCTCTGGATGTGGAGGAGCAGCAGCTCTACTCCTAGTCTGTCCCAGATGTCTGAACTCCTCACCCCATCTCTAAGGTTGAGCCCAGCCACCCTGCGAAGGAAACTTAATTTCCGGCGCTTGTATCTGTGATCTCAATCTTTTGGTCATTACCCAGAGCTCATGACCATAGGTGATGTGGATCTGGATAATAATGATTCTGCACTTTTATTATTACAATAATTAGCAAACAGCTCAAAGAATCACAAAACACTACCAAAATGACCATGTTCAATGCTCACTACAATCAGTTCCAGCTTCACAAATAACACACAACCTATCATTTCCACCCTTCATTTGGGCAAATATGAACACTTTTCTCTTCAGTTTTCAAATAATTTGGATACATGTTGTTTATGGAAAAATGTTAGCATTTCAATATAAGTTGTGATGCCCCCCAGTAATGCTGGGGGAAGTACAGCGCACTGAGTCCTATCTTCTGGTTCTGCATAGCACTTTATTCTGTTCATATAATTTACAATAGTTATTTTACTTAGTCTGTTCATTTCTATTCACCCACTGTCCCTACTGTTTCAGTCATAGCTGCCTGGAGCTCAATGACGACGGTGTCCAAGGTGACTGGATGGACCTCAGCACCCTCACCTGTCTCTTCAAGACTAGATGGACCCCCTCATGTGCCCCCAACCCAACCGTATCATAATAGACTGGAACCATATGCATAAGTGGACGTCCATCAGTCCTGGTGCATCTATAGTCTGTCCATCCATGGGGGTGGATCTGTCGTTCACTGTGGTTCTCCTCAGGTTTCAGCTTCCCACTGGGTTTTTGGAGTTTTTGTTTGCCGAGAAGGAGAGTCTAAGGACAGGGGGATGCCCAGGACATTAACTTCCTTCATCTACTGTATATTTGACCCTTGTTTTTATTTGACTGTTGTTTAACCCTGTAAAGCCCTGTGAGGAAACCTTGTTGTGATATAGGGCTCTACAAATAAAATTGAATTGATTTTTTTTTTTTTTTTTATGTTTTCTGTGTTAGTCTCATAATTATAGTGAAATCTGTAGCTGTGTTAATAACATTTCACCACTGACCCTCACCTTAAGTCAGAGAAACTTATCTAATTAGTATTTGCATTTGGGTGGCTGCGGCTCAGTTGATAGAGCGGGTTCAAATCCCACTGTTCACATGTCGAAGTGTCCTTGAGCAAGACATTGAACCCTAAATTGCTCCCAGTAGGATCTGGCATGTAGCATTAGCATAGTAGCTGCCTACTGGTGTGTGCGTGAATGGGTGAATGTGATGCTTTGTAAAGCACTTTGGGTACCAAGGTGTGGAAAAGCACTATATATGTGCAGACCATTTACCATCTAGTTGTTTGACTGACTTTGAGAGTCTTTGCTTAAACTTGGTGACTAATGTTATATGTTATTCTCAACAGACATTCAGTCCTCATTAGGACTTAAAGACTGCACTTACCATTTACCCATGTGAATTGCCGTTAATCTCCCCCCTGTGATGAAAAACACAGAGGATTTGAGGCTATGACGGCACCGCAGATTAGTTCTCATTAGCTCGTCTTAAGCACAGAAGTCATATTTAAGCCTCATCACTTCATCTGTCTGCTTCTTTTTTGTGCCTAAGCAGTAGTTTAGTTGTTTATGAGGAAATGTAGAAATACAATATTGTTTGTATCTTCATTTTGGTAAGGATATGCTGAAACAAAAAAACATTTTTTTTTTCATTGTTTACTATTTGTCTCCTCAGTTGTGAGAAGCAATGTATTATTATTATTATTATTATTATTTTTATCAGATAGTGAAAGGAATGTGTCTGTAACTGATGAGGAAAATATCCAATTTGGAATTATTTGATATGTAATGAAAAACACATTCACAAATATAATGAATATCATGTACTTTAAAGGGAAATGTCAGAAAATAAAATTGAAAAGTGTAGAGTGATTTAGTTCCGGACCAACTGTATACAAAACAGCTGAATTGTGTGATAAGATATATTGCTTCTTTTCCAAGAGGGCACTGTTGCTTCATTGAAACACCCCTCCACACACATATAAACACACGCTCTGCTCTGTGAGTTTTTCTAATAGGGGGAAAAGTCCTATGCTTTCAGTATGCTGGTTGCATGCTTATCAGCTCCCACAGGCCTAAAACTTATCCCATAAGCAATACAGGAATTGAATACAGAATAGCTTAATTTTTTTGCTGGCATTTGTGTTAAAAAGTCATGGTGTGTAATGTTCAATTTTGTCAAAATGAAAGAATTAGAAACACTACTTCATGTGACTCTTTCAGCAGGCTGTGTTGAACAGTTGCAGTTGAGTGATATGCTGCTGAATATAGTGAAAAATAGGCACAGATTTATAGCTGTTAATATTTCTTGAAGCTAACTTTCTGTTTTTTTCTGCTATAATGTCATCATACATATGGGGAAAGCTGAAAACGTTATGCTTTGTAGCCTTTTTGCAGTGTTCAGGGAAAATGTACACAGAGTGAAGGGGAAATAGTGTGAGCCAGAGGGGGGTTCAGAGGAAGTGTAGACAGGCAGTCAGTCAGGCAGTCCTGTATACAGACAGACAGTGATAATGATTGACTGTCAGTCTGTAGAAACAGGAGGGAGCTTTCGTTCCCTTTCCCCTGACAGGCGGCTCTACCAGTGACAGAGGAAGCCAGTATGGAGGAAGTCATCTGCATCTAAATAAAGACCGCCAATGGCTTTGTCAGAGTCCATTAAGCAAATTGCCATATTTGATAAATGCATCTACCATCTCTTTTTTCAACCCATTCGTACAAAACAGCCTCAGGCAAAAAGGCCTCTTGTGTGCTCCTTGAAACACAGAGAACATGCCATGAGATGTGACAAAAAAAAAGATCCCACTGGAATATTATTTTGATGCAAATTCTGACTGATTCTTGCATTGTCTGTTACAGAGATGTGAATGGCTCCTATCAGGCTGACAATAAAGGAAAATAACTTTGGGAGACACAAACCTGTTTTGATTATAATGGAAAAAATACTTTGAATAGAAATGATCCCTGTTCTGTATTGTTTATATGTTTGTTTGTTTTTCTTAATTTCCACATGTAGGAAAGTTGTAGTTGCAGCGCACTGCAGCTAGAGTGTTAATATTTGAACAAGCTGTCTGATTTTTGCTTTTCTGTTGAATTAAATGTGTGAGAGCCTGCCTTTTCTGATTCTGTGGCATCATTAAAGGAAGGTCTCTGTTATCTGTCAAAGCTAAAACAGCTCCGGGTTAATAGCTGGAGTCACCCAGTCTACTTGTTCAGCTCTGCTGCTTCCAAAAAGCCTCATCTCCTACATCTGCAGTATGCTCATGCTGCTCCTCAAGCAAACCATGTTAGCTGAATAGAAAAGGTGAAATTACAAACATGACTTTTTCCAGTTGTACATTTCTCTGTCTGGTTTATGTCTTGCTCCAGCTTCTTCTATATGCATCATATTTTATGAAGTTTTGAAGGTAAAATCAATAATACCCATATATAGCAGCCTTTGTGGAACCAGTGTTTGAAATAACAATTCATAATTAATGTCAATTACTGATTTTTTTTTGTTTTGTTTTGTTTCTTGTTCCCCTAAATGTGCCAGAAAAAACAAGTTAATATTCATTATACAAAAACAACTGGTCCAAGTCTGAACACATTTCAGGCCTTGATCAAACTATCTTTCAATAAGCACAGTCAACCATAAACATTTATGAAACCAATACGATGCAAGAGATAATAAACATCAGCCACTGCTATTGGTGAAAGTCACCTTACTTGCTGAAGGCCTTTGACAGTCGACAAGACTAAATTATATCGATGCTGAGCTGATTTAATGCTTTAGAGCATGAAAAACCATGGCCAAATGTTAAATTAAATCAATTAAATACAAACATGCACATGTCACATGCAAAGAGCAGACAGAGGCTGAAGGTTACATAACTTGTATAATGTATCAAATGCTGTACTGAAGGAGTGGTGTTGACAACTTATTCTTCTCACCTCCCAGCCTGTCATCAACACCCCCTCCGAAGGCATACAAACATTATCAGAACTTTCAAGAGATTGGGCCGCTATCACAGATGTGCCTTGCCTTCGGTAGTGATAATGCTGATTCAAAGTGATACCTTGTCCTGGTTGGAGAACAGAGAGCCTGGAGGCAGCAGTCGTAGAAAAAGAGAAGAAAAACAGACAAAGTCAAATCAGACCTATTAAGTGGATTACGAGTTATCTGCAGCACAGCGTGTAATTGGTTTTGTGTTATCGTTGCAACGTCAGATAGGTGCTAATTGAAAAGGCAGTTTATTAGTGGGTTGACAGTCTTCTGAGGGTAAGAATGTGGTTTAAAGGTCTTGTGTCAGATAGCCTCCCGAATGATTATAGATAATAGACTGCTTCTACAGAAGCTTGCAGCTCTCTCAGATGTAATTCCCCTGACAGTTTTCTGCTGATTTCATTCTCCTTTGCCAGCAAGTCTTCGGAGAATAGAACTCACTTTAGAGGTAACAGTATGTTTCCCTCTGAAGTTAAGATTTTATTTATTGCATTATACAGTACTCTTACGCATTTTTTATGGCTCTGCAGGGCTCTCATAATACCAGACTTCATACAGAATGTACTTGACCAAAGTAATTTGTCTATAGTCAGGGTGAGCCATGGAGCAAAACAATCAGCTGCAAATGCTGCACTTCTTCCAATCCATCTTGTAGGTTTTCCCAAAAGGCTACAGACAGAAGATAAAGTGTTATTGTACAAATGGGGCTTTTGTTTCTTTCACTTATCCTGTCTGTCATCTGAAATAAGTAGGTCTTAACACAGATATAATGTTAGAAAATGGCCGTGAACATTGCCAAGTCTTTTGATTTTTGGCTCGCAGGCTTTGCGTGTCAGTAGCTGGTTTACTGTAGTTTGACCTATCTGGCTACTGATGAATTCAGATGGACAGGAGTGATGCCAGCTCAGCCCAAAGTGGAAACAGCACAAGCTACATTGTATTTACAATATAATCATGCTCTCTGATACTTGTATTCTTAGATAACAATGGTCATAAAGTTATAATTTGTACAGTAAATGTTGATTGGTTTTATAGATTGAACGGTAAGACTTTATTTCTGACAGTGGTGACAGGTCAAGGATGTACCCTGCCCTCACCCATAAGTAGCTGGGATAGACTCCAGTGTTGCCCGTGACCCTAGTGAGGATAAAGCAGATTCAGAAAATGAATGGATGGATTTTTCATGTAGATTTATGTCTTAGGTCTGACCATCTGTTTGTGCATCTACAACAGTAACTCAAAAATACAGCACATTTATAAAACTTTACTTAAGGTAGGTCTGTTCCATATCTCAGTCCTCTTAGGAGATGGTCTAAAATTCTTCATCGTCTGTAGATAGGTCACTTTTTTGATACAAATGCCATATGCTGCATGGTTCCTGGACTCAGCTGTGAAGATAGTAACTTCAGATTTGGCACGTGGTCGTTGTTCATTCATTTTTTTTCTTCTGCAAAAGACTTGTTCAGACGGTACTGACCCTAACCCTAACCCAAGTATGAAGGAGCTGATCTTATGTCTTGTACAGTGTGTGTCTCTTTGAGTGTATTCACAACACTATACAGTTATTATTCTGTGATTATTCTGTAAACAAGGTCTGTTATAAGTGGTTGTCTAGGTTTTTATTTGTATGTTTTCTTGGGTTATTTAGTTTTTGTGTTCAATGTCTGAGGCTTCTTTGAGTTGTCTTTTCCTTTTAAATGTCCATCATGTAAAATTTAGTGGGCTTTGACATGGAATTTATAATTTTTTTTTCATTAGTGTATCTTCACCACCACCAAAGATTTTTGTGGTTGTTTGTTACTTTAGAATGAGCCATTAATATCCAAGGTTGCAACCATTATTTTACTGTAGCCTGGAAAAAAATTCTTTTCTTATAATTTTTTTTTTTTTTTTTTAATTTTACTGCAGCTGGAATCCAACATTGAAGTGTTTTACTGTTATCTACTACAGAACAGGAACATTTTTACAACCACTTTACATAATGATTGGTACTCAGTCAGTTACAACTTAATGTCACACTTTTAATCTTTGACATTTTAGGACCATTTTCACGTGTTCCTTTGTAGTTTTGATGAGCTTTTTTCTTTAATAGTAGATCTGCCATCAATCACTTAAAGTTAAAAGATGTAAACCACAAACATAAAGAGTTTGAAGAGAGGGGATTTATGGATATTAAATAATTATTCAGTATATCATGCCTGAACAGAAATAATGTGGGTATCTCTATTTTTTCAATTTTAAGCCAAAACACAGAAATGTCACAAAAAACTAATTTCATTATGTAAATACACTTATTAAACTTTTAAAGGTCAAAGCGAACTGAATGAATTATACCCAATAGCCTAGCAACCAGTGATAAACTATCCATTTGTTACAATCGATTAGAACAAGATCTAATATATTGAGTTTATTCAAAAATATTCCACAGCCCTAAATCAAAGCAATGAATCGAAGAAATTATCTGAGGTTCTGCGACCCCCGTCTCACACTGTCGAAACACTGCAGATAAAGGGATATTTTTTTTATGATGACTGATACAGAAGACAGTTTTAGACATGCAGAGAACAACCTACGGGATTTTTGAGAGGTCACATAACCTCATAATAAAGTTTCTCACATGCGCTATAAATCCTCAGACTGCTGCAGATGGTGCAAAACAAGGTGTGAAAATGTAACATGGACCTGTGATCTTTGTATCTAAAAGCAGAGGGAGCAGAAATGTTTAACTACATGCACAGCCTCGGTCTTTCATCTCTCCGATTTTCACATCTTTATCGGTGGTTCGTGCTGGAATGCAGGAACACCAAAGAAGAGGTTCACTGTGGCAGAAGAAATATCTACTTTCTCATGTCATCTGCAGCTGACAAGATCTTCCCCTAAAGAAACTGAACTGTGTGTGGTGTGGCGTTCACTTTACACAAGAGGGCTATTCAGCCTCAACTGTTTTGGGGTGTTTTTTTTTTTTTTTTTGCACTGTTTGCTGCTGCCTGCTTTTTCAGCGTTGATGGATGCAGATGGGGTGCCTCTAGTCTGGCTGTGAGGAGAAGAAATGCCAAAGAGGCTTGTGCATCTGCTGCTGATGCATGCGGCGAGCTAACATGCATTATTCAAAGACCGAATGCAGTAAAGATGATGCCTGACTCACACTCGGAGAACGGCCTGCCATCAAGAGTTCTTCTAGTCAGCTGTTTTTCAAGACCCATACTTAAATGGCAAAAGAAAGCTTTCACTTAAGGCATTAGTAATGATAGTGTAATTAAATCCTACCTCCCGCTGGCACAAAAAACAACATAAACATTCAAACTAAAGCCAAAGGCAGAAAAACTGTTGGTGAACTTGTGCTCAGATGTATCAGGGCTAGGACAAACAGACTAAAAAACAGTTTCTTTCCAAAAGCCATCACCTACCTGAACAGCACTGAATGTAAATCACTGTGAAATACCATCATTCTACCTCATTCCACCTGT
>JAPSES010000019.1:9251409-9267206 GCA_029822895.1 Maxillicosta whitleyi | reverse complement strand
CCCCCCCCCCCCCCCCCCCCCCCAGACAGTGTATACTTAGAGTAATGGTAAATTACTCATTCACACACACATTCACACACCAGTGGGCGGCTACTATGCTACAGTACCATGCAAGGCACTACCATATCAGACCCTACTGGGAGCAATTTAGGGTTCAGTGTGTTGCTCAAGCACACTTTGACATGTATACAGTACAGTAGGAGCCAGGATTTGAACCGCCAACCCTTTGGTCTTTGGACAACCCACTCTACTTACTGAGCAACAGCTGCCTGCAAAAGGTCACTCATTGTATAGGAATTGCAAAACAAGTTCTAGTTACAAGAAGACAATGGTTATTTTGTCTAAATGTACATAAAATTAACATTTGCCTGAGGCCTTGGTCCTGAACACAAATGAATGAACACTGTTTAACTACAGTCATAAGGACATCATAGGATTTCTTTAAATTCTACACTTACATTGAGACATGACTAAGTAGATGATGACAATAATATGTACTGTATACTGTATTTCCCAACAGGTCACATTAAGTACTTTGTTTTATACTGCTGCACAGATTTCTTATATACCCACATTGTATCTTACAGAGACTGAGAAATGCATATATGTGGTCATTATAACGTCATTAAACCAACAAACCTAACTCTGACTTAGTCTTTTAAACAGAACTGCATCTCTAATGGACGATAATTGAGAAGCATTATACTAGAATGAGTCAAAGAACACGTTTCCTTTTATTCAATAAACACGCTGCTTTACTCAAAGCAAAAAGTTTTATAAGTCCTCAAAAGAATACAACACAAGGCACTATTTTGTATCCAGTGCTTTATGTCTTTTGAGAATACATTTGTTTTATTAAATGCTGGATAGTTTAAACACTGTGCATCACTCCTCTGTTAATAATTCACTATATGAAAGACCGTGTAATCCTAGTAGACTCAGTGAGAGGTAAAGTAATGAGGCCACCCAGTTAAATGAACATTTTAATGAGTGTAAAGCTCCTACACAGCGTCGGACAGCCGCTAACAGAACACCTGTAGATTCACTCAGTCTGTTAAAGGGCTGCCGTGACTTCCACTATCATTTATCCATCAGGAAACACAATGAGACTAATTGGTGTGTAGGCGGATCCACTGGTGGGTGTTCATTTGTGTATCTGTCATGTACACTGACTCTAATTAACTTTGTTTCCTGGTTCAGGGTAATTAGAGTTCTGTATTTAGTTAGCACTGTAACCTTGTTATAATAAAGGTGAAATGAGAAAGTTTACCAAGAGGAAAATAAAATGAAGTTGTTGTTGTTGTTTTTTTTTTTTTTACCTTTTTCTGCAGTGGTTGAAGTTTTCAGAAATTCCTTTACTTAGTAAAAACACGATTACCACAATGTGAAAATACTTCACTGTATGTAATAGAGATGCATAAAACAATGATGGATACAAAAAAAAAAAAAGGGGTTTGTACATGAGGTGGGTAAGGGGAGGATAGTATGTGGGAATCCCCATGTAATTACACTTTTGCCCATAAATAATAATTTTCTTTTCAGATCACGTTGTTACAGTCATTTCAAGAGAAGAGGTAAAAATATTTTTAATTAAAACTTTATTGGCAAGAGTATATCAAGAGCTCTATTCCAAAATGCTATATGTCTATTTTTAAAAATTAAGTGTTTTTATTGTCTTTCTCTGTCAATATTACTGAAATCTATGTTATAATGTTTAAAAATGTTATGGAAATATCAGATAACATTAACCTAGTTTCAATTTTCCTGATGCTATCTTAAAATTAGATTGTAAAAAATAAAATAAGAATTGTAATTAAATGGATTTTATAGCGTTTTGGAAAAGAGCTCTTCGTAATTAACCAGTTAAGCAAAAGATCCACAAAATTCTCTATGTATTGTTTTGTTATACCATGTTCTCTATCAACCCAGTGCCCAAGTGCTAATAATGTATCTAGAACCAACACAAGTAGAATAGAATAGAAGTACTTTATTAATCCCAAAACTAAGAAATTGGTATATAACATTGACATGACAGGGTCAACAATAAGAAAGAATACAATACAATACAATATATACAGTAAGAAAAAACAATTTAGATAAAGGTCATTTTTTATGTACATAATTAAAATGAACAGTAGAATGCACAGATATAGTTATGACATAAGGTGAATTTATTGTTGAGTGATAAGGCAATATGAAGATATTCCACTGCAAGAGAAAGTTAGACAGTAACCTTTGAAATGTAAAAGAGCAGAAGAATTAAACACTTTTTAAATCACATTTAGACAACTCGGTTTTTTAGTCTTAGTTATTATTATTATTATTTTTTAACATTTTGCAAAGCCTGTAGATATAGAGATTCTGCAAGTTCACTGAGGTTAGGCTCCTGTAGATTCATCCCTATTTCAAAACATTAGTTAGACTCTTTGTGAAACAGACAAATCTGTATTTTCCTTTAGTCAGACCACAGGATAATGTTCTATCTAGTACATTAAATTAGTAAATGTAGACAGTATAGAAGGATGGGACTAGTGATAACCCCTCTAAAGTGAGGCCAAAACATGGTGACGGAATGTATTAAACCTCTGTAATCCTGCCTCCTCTTCTCAATTCCCTATTTTTCATCTCATCAAGTCCCCCACCACATGACACTCCTCAATCTTGATCTGATTTACCCAAAAAAAAGTCAAGAGTGGATGAAAATGGATCCAAAGGTCAGAAATTTGCAGAAGCTTTTTCAGCGATCAGACCCAGGACATGTAAAAGAGGCGTGACACGTGTCGGGATTATACGTTTAAAACCTTAACCTCCTGCTGTTTATAGTTTCATTCCATGTTTATAGTTATATTCCATTAAAATGTTCTCTTTTTTTTTTTTTTGTATTTTTCTATTATGTACATTGTTGCACCAGAGAGCCTTTGGGTTTTGCAAATTCAGTCTATATGTGTTGGACTTAAGGCAAAACTGACAATAAATCTGCCTCTGACTTTTAATTAAATGTACAAATAAACTTATATACACATTGGCCTCATATTTATTTTAAAATTTGTACTTTTTTTTTTTTTATCTCATGCCTATACTTGTTATTGCTTCCCTGCTGTAATGCTTTTAATGTTTTATGTAAAGCACTTTGAATTGCCTTGTACATGAATTGTGCTATAGAAATAATCCTGCCTTGCCTTGTTTTGCCTAAAACCTAGCGATGAGTTTTTCTTTTTTATTATAATAATGTATTCATTGTGTTATATATTTCAGTATTAATTCTCGTAGCTTTTTTTTTTTTTTTTTTTAGCAAGAGTTTCACAGCTTCATTAAAGCAAATAGATAAATAAATAAAGCTGCAGAGGGCTTTTATTTATTTATTTTTTAAGTATCTGAAAAAATTGTCACATCATGCTGTTTTTGCTTGACAATATCTTCATGCAAAAACGCTGAAATTTGTACTGCACTGGGTCTCAGAAGTTTAAACTGCAGGAACAAAATAACAAACAATGCAACTGTCGCATTTTATTCAACAATGTCTTCACTGAACAGATATCTCACTTTGCTATATTTGTATTCAGTCAAACTAAAATCCCAAAGTACATTCAAAACATTTTTTTGCTCATTTTAGGTATGTTCCTCTTAGGTGTGGTTTATGTTCACAGTGGCATCTTTCTGATCAGTTCTACATAATAAGTTATGTAACAGTTGATTGGCAGCTGTAGTGACCAGCTGCAGCTCAGAATCCATCAGATGTGTAGCATTTGGACACGATAATACAGGATCTTTGATGCAATTTGAAGTACGAACAGTAAAGACACAAGGCATCACATCCACCCTCTCACCAGCTGCCCAACTGGTTTTCATCCAGTGCGTAAGATTTAAGGAGATCTCAGTGCAGAAACCAAATAAAACACATATAATTATGTTTTCGTTTGTGTAGAATCAAGAGAAGAATCATCGTGTTTGTGTTATCTCAGAAGGACACATTTATATCTACAGAAAGTAGGTCACCTTTCAGTCTGCTATGTTACACTGTCAGTTTTCTCCAGTCGAAGGTTCGGACATGACTTCACCTTTTTTCCAAGGGACAGTAAGGAGAAACTCCAGCTGCACCTACAATGACTTTATTAAAGCCAGACTGACATATTTCTGCTGTTGGCCTTCATCAGGGTCATGTAGGTAGAGAAGAAAAAAAACAGACTGGACAGAATTTTTTGAAAAGAAACAGGAAAAAAAAAAAGGAAAATATATCTGTATAAGTGTGGACAAGCTTCAAAGGGGTTTTATGTAGCATATTGAGTCTCAACAGCAGGTGAAAGTCAAGTACCAGAACACACTTAGGACTAACAAAATCAATAATCAATCTACGTGTAACTGTCTGAGAGACGGTGTGGTCATTATACAATATTAAGTTCATGATTTTAAAAATGATTTCTAGTTTGTGCTTTTAACACGGATCAGACAGAGAACCCAGATGCAGACCAAGCAGACCAGAATAAGGATTAACAGTCTTTTATTATGTTCACACAATAAACAGTTCAGGGTGTAGATTTCTACACAACAGAGTCTATACGAACAGACACCAGTGAGTAGAGTCCAGTGGTCTGAGATGGTCCGGGATTGGTAATGGTGAATCCACCGGGGACAGGCACAGAGGGATCATTTGACAGGCGGGGATCAAATCGGCGAGGAAATCCAGAACATGGTCCAGCGAACACGGGTCACAAGGGCAGGCGGCAGACAGGGAAATCCAAGGGGCAGAAGACTGGTCATACACGGGAAGACAGGCTAAGAATCACGCTGGAAAGTCATACATAACAAAAACAATCTGGCGCTGAAGTAGTGTGACTGGAGACCTTATATACAATGCCTTGATGAGCTTGATGAGTGGAAACTGCCGAGAGAGAGAGAGAGAGAGAGAGAGAGAAAGAAACCCATAGACGTTACAGTTTTAAAAATTAGATATTGCCTCAAGTACCTTTTAAAAAAGAATATCCATTTTCTGGAAGAGTTTGTTACATAAAAGGGCATAAAAGGGTCATGACAAGAGGATTCTAGGAAGAGCAGCTATGGACTCATTTGTTCGAAGGACAAACGGTACTCTGCATTCAGTTTATGGCTCTAACGACACAGTATTTTTTGAGTTTTTACGTTGGAGTTTGATGTCGAGTTAAAATAAATCTTAAAAACGTGAACGATTATTAACTCAATGCGACTATATTTTGTACTTACAGACTGTATCACTCACTGAACAAATACAAAGCTCATTGTTTACAGATGTCTGTGTTACAGTATCATCACGTTTTCTTCTTTAAACCAAAAATCGCAGCCAGTTATTTTGACAGTAGCTCAAAACAACACTATCTTATAATCTTCACGTGTTGTGCCAGCTGATAGTTTACATTATAGTTGTGTTAGCTTAGCTCTGTTTTTAGACTGACAGTAAAGCCACAAATCACCTCTGTTTTCTGCACCATTTGTGTCGTCAATAGATGGACTAGAGATCTGGAATTGTCCGATCATATGTGTCACAGTTTAGTCTGAACCGTAGATCAACAGTTACCAACTTAGCAAAGACTATAACATCCCATAATATTTTTATACCCTCATGAGCATTATAATGAAACTCATTTGTCCCATGTTATCATCACACCTACCTTTCAGCTGTTATCACTTGATTAAAACTCTAAAGTTAGTTTCTCTGTATTTTTGGTCAAAGGCCCTGTGGCTTTAATTTTCTGCACCACGGGACCACCATGGCAGAGTGACTCACTCACTCTAGTAGTCACATCAATCCACTGGACCATCAGAGTGAATAGATTTAAACTAGCCCATAAAGACCCAAACAGCCTCCGGCGACACAAACCATCTACTGATCTAATATGTTTAATACCTGTTGATCCACTAATTCTACCAATCTATTTACCATGTAAATAGACAGACAGGACTTGTTTTGACGGAGTACTACAGGATCTAGATCAGACTTCTTCAAACCTGAGTTCTTTCCCCTGTCATTAAACCGTAAAGACCCAAACATCCACCAGCGTCCTAAACTATCTACAGATGAAAGTCTTTACCCTGTTGATCCACTTACTTTATCAACACATGTAAATAATTGGTGTAAAATACAGTTTGTCATCTTTTCATTTTCATCAGATATGACCCATTTGGAGGTTCTGTAGTTACCGTGGAAACACTGTCATCTTCTGCAACACTGATTCACCAGTAAAACCCAGAGTTGGATCAATGACAGCGGATGGACACATTTATTTTACATTCAGTTAGCAATCTCTTTGCTGAAAAAGTCGCCTTTTCTTAATTTTTATCTGTTTTGATATAATTAACTTTGATTGTACTCTGAGGTTTCATGAACATTTACACGATCAGTGAAGTAAATATAAGAAAATACATGATTTATACCAAAAAAAAAATAAAAAAATACAAAACACAGAGGATAGCATAAAAAAATAATTGGTGATAAATCAGTTATGAAATGTGGAAATAGAGCAAACATGATTTCGGAACTCCCATAAAAGTAGCACTGGATCCTTATGGGTTATATTTGGCTTATATTTAACACTTTTAGGTCTTTTGTTTTTCATATTTAAAAGTAGAAATACTGCTTATAGCCACTTTCTGTAGCTCTGAGTGCTTGAATCAAATGAATTTTGCTTGAGTATTGATATATAGTAATTTTAAATGTGATTGTTTGCTCTTTGTAAAGCTGAATTGTGCTCCTCCTTGTGCTTCCACCATTGAGCCCCAGATGCCTCCGCTTTGGTGTTTAGAGATCAGTGCCACCTGTAATCAATACATTTACTGCCCAAGAGGCAGCTGTTGATGAGCAGAGACAGGCCACAGATGAGAAGATAGCAGCCAATCTCAAGGCACTGATCCAACGCACCATCTGCTCACTGAGTGGAAGGCAAAGGCTGCATGGTAAATTACACGCTTTCCTCTCGTCACCTTCACAATGTCCTTAGTCTGTTTCAGTCTGGAGCTGAAGAGGTTTGGATGAGAGCTGTGACAACTGTGACAGTCGCTGCTGTCACTGCTGTCACAGAGGTGAACATCTTTGACTTTCATTGGTTCTGGGAGACGATTATTAAAAACTCAAGCTGCTAAGAGCCACTCCGAGCTCAATGATTTCTTCTTAAGATCACTGAATCTATAATTTGGATGTCAACTTCAAATGTTTACAGTGCAAGGCTCCATTATTATTATTAACGGGATTTTGAGACAAATTGATTATTAATTTGAGTATGGGTGTATTAGATGTACACATAATAATAATACTAATAATAATAATACAAGTGATGGGTGTTAAAAACAAAGCAAAACGAAAAAAAAAAAAAAAGATAAACCAGTTTGGAAGATTTATTGTGAAAGGTGAATAAGATGTTTGTAATGAATTGTATAATTATGAATAAGTATGTATTAGCATTCACACACATTATAACTACTGTGTATATAGTATATGGTGTTTATTGATTTATTGTTGTTTCAGTGTGACTGCATCTAGGTTTCTTTGTCTTAAGGCAGTTTATGACAAGGTTTGTTTTTAAAGATGCAATATGTAAGATATAACAATAATAGAAACAGATATAAGGAACACTAACAGAGGTCAGAATCCACAATTTAAATCCCATGTTTGGTTTGAGACATAATTGTATGTAGTTTAATGTTGATCACAGTTTTACTCACAAATGGCCACAATATTTAAGTTTTAAAATGTTTCACTGAACATGCCTGTGTCACTGAAAGTAAAGACAGTTATTATTCATATTAGTGCTCTGTTTTTAGCTCTAGCATGTTAATACACCATATCAAGTGTGCTGCTAATGCTAATGCTAGGTGTTCTTTATATTAGGTTGTGTAAAATGCAGAAACTGAATTTCCTGACAGTGGTAATGAGGTGAAAAAGTGAAAATCAATAATAATGCATCTATTTGGATACTAATAGACCTGTTTACATGCCACCTTGCATATCCAACAGCCAAAATCATATTGATATCCTCTTTTACAATGTTTAAACCTATAAGACCAAACATATCATATTTGATACATGAGCTTTGAACCCCTCTACATGATCAGTGGGGTGGTTTTTTCTAGAAAAACCGGATGTATACAATTAGATACATGCAGTACATGCATAATCCACCAGGGGGAGGAATTTGTTTGTCGTCATTAATGAGGAATAATGTCAGTTTTGAAAAGGAATTACCAATTTGTGAGACATGTTTGTATTATATTATGTTTTTGTTTGTTCAAAAATAATATTTGAGCATTGAGACCTGATGTATCAAATATGATACAAAATTGAAAGACCTGGAAATTGATATTTGAAAAACTGTTTTTTGGGTTGTTCAATAAAGCCTCCAGTTTCAAAGAACCGGCATTTTTCTACCAATGATTTAATGGTTCAGGCTTTACATGGTTAAAAGTAAAACTGCTTCTCAAGTCAACCATAAATAAGGACTTTTCTTAGGAGCATCCATCTCTCCTAGAGAGGATCTTTACGTGTGACCCTGTGCCACCTGTTGTAAAATGTGAAAATTAGATTCACTGTGCACGTGTCCAGAGAATCCTCATGAAAGCAGAACAATATTAGCATACCTCACATATCTGAGAATGAATATCTGTTTTGCATGTAAATGTACTCACTGATATCAAACACTGAAATCACATACTTTTAACCCTCAAAGACCCATGACTATTTTTCTGGCTACCTCCAAATGTTAATTTCTCTACAGTCATGGCCAAAACCTTTTGTAGTTACCTAAATGTTGTTTTTGCATGCTGTGTAAATTCACTGTTTACTTTCCTCCCATATGGCTCTGAGGTGGATCGAGGAACAATCGTGTCACTACCAAGAACCTTTGGCCATGAATATGTCTTTAATTTTTCCTTATATTCATATATATATCATCATCTGTATTTGGCATTTCTTAGTGTAAATCAGATATTTTCCAACATTTTATTTTTTTGATCCTTTAGATGTTCATTAAAGCTCAGAATATAGTTAAAGGTTATTTTTATCAAAACAGAGAAAACTGAAGAAAAACCAACTCCTTAACTGAACTGAGAAACATAGGTCTACAAACACTGCGGTTTGTCAAATGTGTTTTACTGATGAATCAATGTCGCAGAAGGTGACAGTGTTTCCATGTTCACTAAAGAGCCTCTGAACATAAAAAAAAATACATTTGATGCTGTTGAAAAGATGAGATACTGCATTTTATCTGGAATTGCAATGTATTGATTGGTTTAATGTTTAAGATATTATGAAACATTTTTAGATGAGAAGATGCTTTTTGTTGCCGTCGGTTATTTAAGACAAATCCAAATTCACCCCTTGGCCCTCCCGCTTACTTCTAACAATTGTCCCTTGCACTTGGCACTACCCCTTAAAACAGATTTAAAGGGGTAGGGGTTGAAAGATTCCTCTATGAAATGAGACAACCCTGCTACGTCATCAGCAATCATCGATGCCACTATAAACAGATGCAAGACCTTTGTTTCCAAAAGAATTCCCCGTGCTGTCAGCAGCTGTAACCATCTCTGTTGATGGGTGTTGGTCATCTATTTTGTGGCTATCAACCTCAAACCACAGAAATGCAATCTATAAGACATTGAAAAAGCATTAAAAGGTCAATCAAATGATTGTGTATGAAGAAAACACATCACACTGCTGAACTTTTTTGCTGTGTTTACCTCCATCTTGCCAATGATTCCAACAGAATTATGGGAGATTTCTCCTACCGCATGTAGTGTGGTCAAACAGCCCCCTACCCTTCCCCTACGTCTAATCGAAACACCCCGACCCCTTCACAGGAACACACAAAATGGAGGGCTGGGGGTTGGGGGGGAAGGCCAAGGGGTGAATTGGGATTGGGCCCAGGTCTTTAAGGGTTAATGTGGTAAATGTAAAGGCAAAACCAAGAGCTTAAAAATCTCAGGCTGCTAAAGGATGCTTGCTTTTTTTTATTTCCAGTGTGTGAACAGTGCCTACATCCAGGAGCCTGCACACTGATTGACATGAGGATGACTTGAAATGTGTTTTCAGTGGGAATCCTTTTGTTCACTCTGGAGCTGTTCAACACTTCTCTTCAGCTCCTTAACAGCGACAGCACAACAATCAACAAAGAGCACAAACCGACTGTAAACGAAGTACAGTAGCTGCATGCACTTCACACATCATACACAATTACATCCTCCGGTGTCTCCAAATGAAGGAAAAAGCATTTTACTCCTGCATGTCTCACAGAACATTCTCTAAATTCGAGAAGAGTGGCGACCTTCTTTTTCTGTTTGTCAAATTTAAAGTGTGTTTTCTCGCCTCCGGCGCCTGTCTTTCCTTCATTCTTTTTTTGAACCATCCCTGAGATTTTCATTTTGTTTGGTATGACCAGTTACTCCCACCTGAGACAGTAATGGCACCAGGCTTCATGTGAGGTGTTGAGGAATGTGACAGCTAGTCAAACTACCAGGGGACACAGCACAACTCAAATAAGTATAATAATGTGGCTGTTCACCTTTTTATTACCTCTGGGCACAGGGACAAGCTACGACTGAACACCGCTGCCAAAATGTTTCATTAATATTATTGCTTTATAATTGAAATGTGTTCAGCATTTCCTCTCGTCACATAGGAGATGCTCGTGAATTGTATGATTAATGAAAAGAGCACATTCGGTGGTGCGTCCTAGTTTTATTAAATTAGCTTCAGAATCAGAATAATTTGTCCACGTACACAAACATATGCTTTCCACTGATCCTCTCATGCTCCATTTGACTCCAAAGATGCTAAAAATAGTTCTACTGATCCAAAACTATCATCATATACTTTTGATTAGATAAATAACCCTTATAATTCCACCACATTATTTGCATTCCTATTATAGCGTAAAAGTAAAAGAAGTATGGCTGCAGAATATTCCAGACTCAGCCTTGTAAAAGTGTAACAAAACAGTGTATGTGACTGAACAACAAGCTCTCACAGTTTCTTTTAAAGTAACAATAAATAGAATAAAAATGTGTTTCCTTTGAAATGTTATTTGCTTTCAAAAACCTGTTTGTTTCATTTAATTATGTTACTTGTTGCAATATTGTGACTGGTGCTTAAAGGGTTAACCAGCAAGTATTGTAATAATTGACTGATCAATACAATATATACAGTATGTAAATTTTTAAAGGGGTTCTACATGGTACGGACACCAAAACCACAACAAATCAATGCTATATATCCACAGACTGTGTCACTCATGGAATAAAGTATAACACTCATTGTTTACACCCACATCTGTATTGTATCATCAAGTTTTCCTCTTCAAACAAAGACTCACTCACCTATTTTAACTGTTGGTCCTAATAAACTGTCACTTAATCTCCGCCTGCGACATCAGCTGATAGTTTACATTATAGCTCTGTTAGCTTAGCTCTGTTCTTAGGCAGAAAACAGCCACGATAAAACTACAGATCCATGTTCAGATACATGTTCAAGAAAAAATTAAAACACTCCATAGTTGACTGCTACAATTGTTGACTTCCTACCCAGTCTCCCATATACTCCAGTTGTTTTTTTTAACTCCATTCTTTCTTGTAAATTTTAGAGTCATCTGTACTGTTTCCTTTTATCTGTTATTGTTCTGTCTTGTTTGTTTTGTTTTGTTTTGATCTTGTCTTTTGTCTGATTGTCTTTTGTCATCGTTGTAAATGAGAAGCTGTTCTCAATTGATTTTACCTGGTAAAATAAAGGTTATATAAAAAAATAAAACCGATCACCTCCATTACCCGTAGAGTGTGTGTTGTATACAGCTGCACTAAAGATCTGTATGGAATCATCAGAACTGTCATAGTTTAGTCTGAACCAACATCGTGGTGTCACCATGTTAGACCAGCAGAGTAATTCAATACTCTTATGGCAGAACTTTGTTTGACCACTAGTTGAATAAATTAACTTCATAGCTCTACAATACAATACAATAGTGTATTTTATACAGTACCAAACCTCTTCATTCTAAGAATTTTTAATGATAATTTTAGGTGATTTTTTTTTATATGTGAAGGTAGTGAGTCAACAATTCAACAACACTCAACATTTTAAATAAATAAACAGCAAATAACAAGCAAGAGGAACAATGAAAATAATATTTATTTTCAACAATACAGTCAATTACACGGAACATTTTGTCCTTCTGAAAACATTTCAATCTTTTTCATCGTTAGATGTTTTCAGATTTTCTTGAGTAACTTCCCCACCCAAAGAAAAACACATTTCCTATTGTGTTTTACACGTAAACGCAGGCTGTAATTACTACTCATAAAATTACAAACAAAAAAATAAATAAATAATAAGTGGCAATGTGCTTAAAGCTTAACTGCACCTGCCCTGTATGTTTATGCATATTTCATGTCTTTGTCTGTTTCATACATATTCATGGAAGGATGTGTGGTTCATCAAGTTGCCTGAAAAGCTGTCGACTGCATGCATTTAGTAACAGCAAGACCTCTGTGACTAATCTCAATTTAGAAAGGCATCCTGTGGAAATAGCACTGTGCAAAGAGACACAGTGATCTTGTGGTGCCTGTAACAGCATTTACTCCCAGAGAGGAAGAAAATTCATTCTGGAAAATGACTCTTCCTCCCACCAGAGATCAGATATGTTGATTTTTCTGTGGGAAATAAACACTGTGGCAGCTCCCTCTCACTCCCACACAGCCAAATTAGCTGTCACTGAGGACATTAAGCTGTCATCTTCTGAGGCTCCACTCAAACATGTTTTCAGCTCAGAGATGCTCCGAGAATGTTGCTGCCCAAGTTGCCATTTTGGACGAGCGCGCATAAAGGACAGTATCTATTCAGTGTCCAAAAGGAGAAAACAGATAAAAAAGATGCCATGTCACTTGTGTCCCTAACTGACAGTGCAACCACAGCTGCAGAGAAAACAACACCTACTGTTGTTGTCCACCATTATGCAACGCCACTACAATGCCAGTACTTAAAGTTAATTTGCTCCGTGTGTGATGACGAATTGCACCTCATTGTGCATAGAGCTTTTACAACACTGGATGATGACAAATGAAAGTTAAAATTGGTTTCAGCTTATAGCCACCTCTCCTCCATAATAGTGATAATTACACATATTACATGATATGTTTGTGCAGAACAGTAGATGAAGCAAAAACTAAGAGTTTTTTAGCATTGGCTGTCCTATATTTGTTTCTATGATTTACCGCAAGCCTTTTATTTTGAAATCAACGGGGGGGAAAAGTGTGACCCTCACACTCTGAGCAAAATCAAGGTGTTCGGCATGTGCTGTTTGACTTCATCTCGAACTGGAAGTAAAACAGATGGCTCATCGCTGCTGCTCAGTCCTCATCTGTTGTAACTTTGCCCTATCAAGCAAATGTTCAGTAGTGCACACGGCAATCACAGCTTGTTTTCACACTTGGTTTGCGTCCCATTGAAGTTCACAGACTTTATAAAGGCAAGACTGATGCTGTTATTTATTTTTTGAAGTGTTGTGTGATGATAGGTGTATGACAGTGCGATGGCAAAGTGCACAGTTTACTAATGATAGCATCCAGCGGTATGACACAGCCACATATGACACACTGATTACCCATTACTGAGGAGCAGCATTAAAGGACAGATACGTAGCTCTGACACTGATTGAGAGACTCGTTATAAATAGCAGCGACACTTGTTAAATTCACACTCTGTTGAATTTAACACATTTTAATTAAAGAAAGGCTCAACAGTATATTCACTTTTTGCATTATTCTAGTTAAAGTATATACCACATTTAATGGGTGCGTATTCTCCAGCCTGTAGAGATGATCAAATATAGGCAAAAATGCAAAAAAACAAAGTAAAAACAGCAATAAATATGTTCCTGCATATATTAAATAATTAAAAAAGGAGCTGTTTTTATAGCGCATGTGGTACTAGCAAGGTGTACTAGCAATAAAAGTTTCTCCCATAAGGATTTATTTTTTTCATTTTGCATACTATTGCATACTAATATGAACATAAAAAAACTAATTGTAGATTATTTTCTTAAGATCTAACAGTTGGAAATGGTTAAGTTTGTATTGACTCATGTCTATAATATATTGTCTGAATATTTTCTGCATAAATAGAAAATTTTAAAAAAGCCTTTGAGCAAAAAAGAATAACATTAACAATCTGAGGCTCCACTCCACGCACTTATTTATTTATTTCTATAATTCTATTCTTGATTATTTCATCTGGATTGCAGGTGTACTGCTATAAAAAGTTCATAGTTTGACTTTTGTTTTTGGTCTCATATTTTTTAAGTCAGTGTAGGCTTCTCATCCGTGTTGAATTTCATGTTAAACTTTATTCTTTGGCTGAAGTCATAGTAAGATTTCTCCCTTCTTATTTGAAAATCTCACCTTGTGCTCTGCTCTCTGAATAACCGAGAGAATAATAGTGGTTGAGTGAGCTGAGGAGTGAATGTGGAGAAATAAAAAGCTGTTGTTCTCAAAGGCAGCGATGTGATTAGCGGTGGTTCTCACCTTGGAACCCACATTGTCCTACAGTCACTGAGTTGAGACCTTGAGTTAGTTAAATCACTGTGCGCTTTTTCTTTTACAGGCATTCAGACCATATAATATTAATAATTATTATTATTATACACTAACCTTTGATGGTAGATTATGTTTATCACTCTTATCATTTAACTTTTCAGTCTAAGTTTGATGTTACCATGGAAACGATGACACTACTGTATGCCTTCTATGCACATCTGTGTCAAGAGGCAGCTGTTTTTGCAGTGGAAACACCAATATCCTCATTTTCATAGCACTTCTATCAACTTCATATCACTATTACATTTAGTCATCCATACTGGTTATAATAATATTTCTACATATGATGTAGATTTAACTTTTTTTCCCAGTTGTCTCAGTTTTAGCTGCTATACAGTTTTTTTGTGTGTGTTTGTCATTATCTATAGTCTATAGACTCAAGAAAAAAGGGAATATGTATACACTTAACATGTTTGTCACAAGCTGGATGACACATTAGCCAAAGTGCTAACAGAATCCTGGAACGCGGTATTTTAAGCTGGAAGTGCTTCAGGGAAAAGAAAACACCTTCCTGCAGAGTGTGCGCGATACTTTATAATGGTTGACTGTTCCATGCTGGTTATTTTTATTCCCATATTTCCCATCCTGAGGGCCAACGTGCTGTTTAATGTATTCCATCTTTATTATCAGTTGGTTCTGCTGCCTGTCACTACAGGATCAACTGCCCATTTGCGCATGCGTGACGCTAACTCGGACAAACTGCCCGAAAATGTGTTGGCAGAGACGTTCAGAGCCATTCTGTGCTGCAGATGGGTTAATTGCATTAAAATTTTTCAATTAGATTAATCAGGATGATGGATTAATATTAATGCATTAATTTTGATGTTTATGTATTTATTTATGATGCTATAATTAAAGTGTAAAATAATATTTAGCTCCCACGTAAGTGGAGAGCTATATGAGTTTGTGTCATTTCCGAAGCCGTGTCCGCCGTGTCCGCCGTGTCCACCGTGTCCGAGTCCGCATTGAACTTTGTCCAGAAGATTTCTCTAAGTCTATTACTCTGATTCTCTTCAAACTGTGCATGATTGTACTTTGGGTCCATGCAGAGGGTGGAAAGGAAGATGGTTGACCTTGACCTATAATTTCAAGGTCACAGGGGTCCAAAATTGACCTAAGTTTATGTTTTTGGCCTATTTTGACTTTAAATATTGCAGATAGATTTGTTACTATAGAACACATATAGTAATTAATAT
>JAPSES010000019.1:9241105-9251309 GCA_029822895.1 Maxillicosta whitleyi | reverse complement strand
GGGGATCATATGGGGCTGTATGTTGCACCTAAACAAAAATGAGATCGATACCCTTATAGACAATTATTCATGAGACACAAAGAAAACTGTGGAGACAAAAAAAAACATGTATGAATGTAGGAAGGGTAACACGCAAGGACATACGAGAAAGGTGACTTTAAGTAAAACAGGACAGTCATGACCTTCCTCTCCTCTCCTCTCCTCTCCTCTCCAATTGTTCAACATTACCTTGCAGTTTCCCTCTTTGTCACAGAGCCGAGTGGTGAATGTACATTTTATAAACCAATTAGCATTTCATTCTGGACTAAGGTTTTATTCCAGAACAAAGAATCAATAGACACATTCAAGTGGGGGGAAAGATGCGTGGAGAAATCAATCTGGGCTTAAAGTCAAGGTGAGAAAGGCACTTACAAGGTCTCTCATAAAATCAACTGCTTGACAAGCTGTGGAGGAGACTGTCTGGGATGGAGGCCCATGGGACATCAGTTCTGCATCGTTTTTGAGGGGCTTCACTATGACCTGCTGTAAAAACTCAAGTGTAGGTCATCTGCTAAGCATTACTTTTCCCTGGTTTTATGGTGATATGTGCAGTTCTAGTATCCTACTGATCAAGAAAAACTGCAATGTCTTTTTTATAGTGCAGGAGAATGAAGGATGTATAGAAATGAATGTGAGAAAAAACAAAGAACATTCCTCAAGTCATGGCAGAGAACAACCACAGTCAAAGTAATGCCTAAGTAATGACTCCAACTCAGCGACGCTTTCTTTACTTTACCATTCCACCCAATCTCCAGAGAGGATTAGTCATCTGTGTGTCAGGTGGAGGAAGTTTAAGTGCATTTCAGTGGAGATTTAGACTCAGTCAGACAGTCAAATCAACTATTCTGCACCAGAAATGTCCATGCATGTTAAACCACGAGCTACAAAGACAGGACTGAGTGGAAAAAAATTAGTTTAATTAAGATTTATTCATATGAAAATAATATAACAATAATAAGAACATAAGACGTGTTTTGATCTGCATTAAGTGGGACTGTGGTCAGAGTAATTTCAAGGGCCGTCCCCGAATAAAAACATTTTCTTTGAATAACTGATACAGGATTTTTACATTTCTTTGCACATTCTGAATCACAAATTGTTGATTTTTTTTTCTGAATTTTTTCTCAACTGAGGAACTTCTACAAATAAAAGCAGTCATGCAAAATGACTTTTAAACATCTAGTGTTTGTAGGACTGTAGCGATACATATTTGTGAATATTTGTGCACCTCCCAAGGAAACAAATATTTAAACATTTACAAAAAAAAAGACTAAAAAACATTTCCTCAGCTCAGCCTTATTTGATTAACTTACTAACAAGGGGCAGTCCACTATTGTCATATATATTTATATATATTTATATAGATATATATATATATGGGCATTTCTTATATCTTTATGTCCATCACAATATGAAAACACATACTCATCATTCTATTCCATATTCTAATCTTTCTTTAAAGGTGCATTAAGTGACATTTTCACTGCTTTATAGCACAAAACAATTGTGAAACACGTTCCTGTATGGGTTATTTCTAGCCTACCTTCCCAGACTTACAGCCAGCAACACAAAACATTTCACTCTGAAGCCCAAAAAGCAAACAACAACTCAGTTTTCATTATATAAGTTACTGTATATGTATATAATGCCTCTTTTCTGGGGTGTCTGCAGTGTTTCAGGACACTGTAGCAATGCCAGAGACACGTCCATGTTACTTAATATCGCGGTTGCTAATTGAGGCCAATAAGTCATGTTTGACTTAACGCCTCATTTAACCTTAAACAAACACTGTTCAGCCTTGACCAGAAGAAGCGGTCAATGCAGCGTGTTGGCGTCTTATTAATATTTTAATACGGTAGAGTATCCTTGGTCGTCACTGGCAGGTACAGCATAGAAATGTGCTTCTGTGTAATCCTTGATTGTCGAACACTGACCTGTGTTGGTGTCAGTAAAGTGTAGACAAACTACGTGGACCTTTTTAATGTGAAAAATGCAGGTGTTTTTCAGCAGCTCAGAGCAGGGTAATTAACAGGTCTAAAGGCTGATGTGCTTCAGGCTCATGAGGCACATGACCTTGGAATTATTAAGCTGAAGTGTCAGACTCATTAATATGTGTTGGTGGAGCCACTGACCAGAAAACAAGACATGGCATGCTTTTTGGCCACTCGAAGGTGTAATTAAAAAGACTTTGTTTGAAGAATCGATGACTAACAATGACCACGCTGTTCATTATCATCAAGAAACCTATTTATAATAACAATTGCGCTCATACATAATTCATTCGCGACGGTGTATACGTCGTCAAAGAAGTCTCACCTTCTCTACACCTACTCTAAATGATGCTGTATTTTAGATTTTTCGCTGTGTAATTGCCAAGTCAAAGACATCTATTTGGTCCACTTGGTGTGTGCTTGATAGTGTTGTTGTGCTTTTATTGAAATAAGGTCTGGAAATTCTCTCCATGCATTGGGACGTGGACAGAGGCTAAGTGTGAGTACAGATGTGCAGTCCTTAGTCACCTGCAGAAAAACTAATTCAGCTCCAGACAGTCCAACAACACCTTCCTGAAAGCAACAGATGGGGGGGCTTTGCTTCCTATCGGTCCATCTATAATAAATCCTGGAGTGTTATTCTCATTAATAAATTTCAGCTCGGTAGATCCCGCTCCCTTCCAGTGTCCACGCTGTGGGTTACACAGTTGTTTCGATTTTTTCGATGATCTCTATCATTGACTTTGAAGGAGACAGCAGAGAACAGTCGTCTTGATCCCAGAGGCTTCCCGGGCTGGAGTTCCCATCTGTGCTCAACTCGTCGTCCTCCTCCTCGCTCTCATCTTCACAGGACTCCATGTAGTGCAGACCCAGAGCGTTGATCCCAGAGTCCTCGGAGCTGGATGGAGAGGAGCAGTGTTCCATTTTGGGTCCTTTTACCTTGTCCACAGGCGAGAGGTGTTTGTGTTCAGTGTTCACCTGCTGGACCGGCGCTGGCGCTGGCGCAGGCGCAGGCGTGTGATGTTTGCCCGGCACCGGCTTGACCTGTTGTTGAGGCTGACTTTGATTTTGCGGCATTTGAGGTGTAGCTGGAGCAGGCGGGGGAGGGGTGGGAGGTTGAGGCGGTTCTGGTAGAGGCGGCGGCGGGCGCTGCACGTAGCACATCTTCCCGTTAATGCGTTTGACTATGTAGTCGTCTACGAACAGGTCTGCGATGACACAGTACTTAGGCGACTCGAGGTGAGGCGGGGACCGGAAGCAGGGCGCTAGTTTGAGGAAGCGCTCAGCCAGAGAGACGGACAGGTCAATGGTGTTACTGTACTCTGTCCCGACGGGGGGCACGGCGGTGCTGGGCAGCTGGCACACATTGGTCATGGGCTGGTAAACATACTTGCCTGTAAAATAGAAAAAAACAAAACAAAACAGAAGGTTATTGTTGTGCAGCAAAAAAAAGCAGATTGGAGACAATGGGCCTCTTGCAAGAAACCATATATGAACACATGTTTTTTTTGTGTTTTTTTTTGTTAGTATGCATAGATTAGTAGGATTCACCAATATTTTCTTTTTTTTGCTTTTTTTGCTTTTATTCCAGATAAGATTGAATTTAATAAGTAAATAAGTAATATTTTTTAGGAACACAAAAACTAATGTAACTCGGATTTTTTTATGTTTTAAAGGAATGACTATGATTGATTATTAAATTATTAAGTATCTTTATTTGTCAGTTGAAGTGGAGCCTCTGATAGGACACGTTTGTATCAGAAATAATTAAAGCAAAATAAGTAATTAAACAAAAGGACATCTTTGGGTCCCATTGGAAGTAAATATTCCTCATTTTAACTTGTTGTCCCTCAGGTTTGTTTCTGTCATGATAATCCATAAATTATTTTTTTAAAGGGGGAAGGGGTGCACTAAGTTCTTTCTGATTTTCTTTGCAAAAAGAAAAAAAAAAAAGGATGGCCCCCAAAAATAAAAATTTTAAAAGAAAAATTCAGAGCATAACAGGCAGTGAAACAGAATTAATTTAGACCCTGATGATCATCCATAAATGTTGGTTTGTTTGTTTGTCTATTCCCAACAATCATGAACTAATATATTTTTTATTTGTGAGTACAATAGTTTTTCTTCTGCAAGAGTCTGACAGAACCTACCTGATCTCCTTTTTTTTTGTTGGTATTTTTACCTATAAAACTGTACATGTCAGAGATCCGATTTACATCAAACCACTTTTTCTGTAAGTGTGTCTCACTGCTGACATTCACAGCATCATATAGTTTCCACTGCTGTGCTTTTGCTGTTCCTGTAACACTGGTACTGACACTGAAAGATCACATTCCCTTTAGTTTGAATAGATTTTTGTAGTATTTCAGTTTCATTACTCCTAAAGTTCTTCCTTTTTTTGGTGGTTGAAATTGCTGACCCAAAAGTCAGCTGTTTGGATGGGGCACAACATCTGCCCTTTTATGGTGTTTAGTGGGCGGAGCATATGATCACTGTCCTGAGGGTCAACATTCGTCAGACCTTTTGGTACATCCGGAGTTAATTTGTACATTACGACAAAATATAAGAGATATTTAAAAGAATGTTGCTACATGAAGCCCATTATTTCTATTTTACATAAATAAAGTAAATTAAATAATATAGCACCATTGCAGCAGCAGGTGTGTGTGTGTATGTGTGTGTAGAAACTCTGAAACTGTAATTCATGTAATTACACATTGCAGTAATAATAACACGAATCCTTATCTGTTGCCTCTTTGTATAAATACCAAATGAATCAACCAAACCCACAGTGTTACATTTCTGACACAATAACATGAGATGTAGATTAAAGGTTCAGTGTGTAATGTTTAGTGATATTTAGATGCAGATCCTCTACAGTGGCTGCACAAAATGTATTAAAAAAAAAAAAAAAAAAATAGAAGAAAAACTGCAGAATATAACAAGTCTGTGTCAGAGCCATTGTTTTTTTTCATTGTTATCTAGAATTTTTTTGTCAAAATGATATTAATTCCCCTTCACACTCAAACATGATGAAAAATATTGTAATATAATTTAACACTGGGTTCCAGACACTAAACAAAGTCTTTTCTGATACACTACCAAAACAACACATAGACCTCTGTGGAAAAGGATAAATGACTCATTCTGAGCAAATACAAAAACAATTACTCTGATTTTGAGGTGATTATACACGGATGAATACATAATTATAAATATTGTATTCAATTCCTGCAATTACATCCCCCTGGATTCCTCAAAATCTTATACTCTGAGCCTTTAATATGTTATTAATTAGTCCGGGATCATGGGAGTTTTTTGTTTTCCTCATATTGAGGACAAAAATCTGAGATGAAGCCAAAATGTTTATACATGAGGCCATGTATTAAGAGTTTTATTCACATTACATTTAGTGACATATTCCTGTTGTGTTATTTCACTGTAAAAAGACAGCGGAGTGTTAGCACTAATATGATGCCACTGGTGGGGATCAAATGAAACTGGCCATTAGACTGAATAAAATGATACATTTCACTTCATGTGTTCTTAATTTAATAATGTAGTAATGTAAAGTTTTTAATGCTTAATATAATCTGTGATAGAACCAGTATGTTCACATATAAATGAGATATATAACACACCTCACCGGGCAATTTACAGATTGTTTAATGTGGAAATCATGTCTTTAAAACTCACAAAAAATACCTATGTACATCATATTCCTATAAAATGCAGTATTTCTGCACATATGCTCATTATTATACAATCAAACATTAACTATTTCCCTCATTTTACCTCTGAGGTAAACACGTGCTGAGAAATTTTAGATGTTTGTTGGCTGAAGTTGACAAAAATTGGCTGGGAGGCACGTGAACACGGGGACTGTGATCATCTATGATCATTTGTCCTTTAAAGAGTGGCTGCAATTTTCACATCACAATGCTGCCAACAGCTAAAAAAAAAAATAATAATAATACCTGCCCGTCCACTTCCATCTGCAGTTGAAGTGTAACATAGTTTAACATTCAGAGAACAGAGCAACAATCACTTGTAAACTCAAGAAACTGAAGCAGAAAAGACTATTTACATTTGCTGCTTGAATGTGATGAGGTGATGCTGTTTTTACATCTACATCACTTCATATAAAAGGCTCATATTTATGAAGCCCAGTGGGAAGAGGACCATTCTGATTAAAGTCAGTGGTAAGAGAAATAATATTTTTGATCTTGTTCGAGTTGAGTTTTCAATTTATAAAATAATTTTAAAAGTCAAGAAATTCGCACTTTGTAGCAAAGACGGTAAAAAAGTATCTAGTTTTGTGTTAAACCTGTATTAAGAAAAGGCAAAAGTATCGCACACCAATCAATTATGTAGAGGTGCTGGTCACTGGTACTATTCAAAAATAGGAAAAAAGGAATTAAGGAAATGCCGCACTTTCTGCTCCATACTATTATATTTTTATTAAGAAGTGATGTTTCGGCCTTCTTCAAACTTATAATCAGAAAAATCCAGAGTCTCTTTATGTTCATTCCATTAGTGAGCACCTGTTGTCCTGGAGTAGCAGGCTCTCCCATTGGCTGAACAATTAGTCTTTCATCACAGCTGATGTCTCTGTATTAAGAGAAATGGACTGCCCTTATATAGCGCTATATCTACACTTTGGTTCTCAAAGCGCTTTACATAGCCTCACATTCTCACACACGTAGGCGGCTACTAGGCTAATGTACCATGCCAGACTCTACTGGGAGCAATTTAGGGTTCAGTGTCTTGCTCAGGGACACTTTGACATGTGGACAGTGGGAGCCAGGATTTGAACTGCCAACCCTTTGGTCATTGGACAATCTGCTCTACCAACTGAGCCACAGCCGCCCAACTGTCAACATGTACTGTACGTCATGGATAGTAAACGATGATTATGGAAAATATAATGTGATATAAAATGTAAGAATGTATGAAATAGTCTGAATTAATTTGATATATGTATGATTTTTAAAGTGATTTTGTGGAGCTACATGGGACTTTGTGGTAAGGGGATGGCAGAACATAAGATTTTCTAATATATATATTTAATGTTTTTGGCTTTAAATGTTGATATTTGGGATAAAGAATAAACACACAAACAAACAAAAATAATACACATCGTTATCACCAAAGTGGATGCTGCTTTACCATAATTTTTTAAAGAGGTCATATTTATCTAAACCCACTTTTATTAGTCTTTGGTTCATTTATTTGTGTATTTGGACCCTCCAGGTGCTGTAAAACTATCTTTATATTCGTTTAGGCAAAAATCGAGTGGTTTTCTCCAACCTGTTTTAATTCCTGCTTCCTGCTTATTATGTTTTACTAGTTACGTCATCACATTTGCATATTTCAGGTCAAGACTTACAACGAACATTTATCAGAGTACGACTTAATTGTTTATCAGCAGCAGCGGTTGGAGTAAAAACTGAAAATACATCCAAACTTTGAGCTGATTACATAAAATGTTCAGTGGTTGGTTGTATTAACAAACACAAGTGACTGAACGGGACAGAAAGCACGGTCAACAACCTGGAGGGGGCGGGGTGTGAAGCGTCTTATTTGCATTTAAAGGGCCAGCGCTTAAAATGACCTTTCTGGTGTCATCACTCAGAAATAGGGTGAAGATGGACCTGTGGAGTTGAATTAATGAAGAATTCAGACCCAAGCAGAACATTTACAGTTAATATAGACCACAGGGAAATGTTTGAAAATGCATAATTCCATTTAAAAAACTAAATATATCACTCTTTTAAGGGAAGAAGTGACAGTAATTACAGTCTGGTTAGGATGAAGCTGCAGACATCTTCAGTGACTCTTTAACAGATTGTGTTGATGTCACCTCCGCAGTATTCTGGCGTGTGGTTTTTATATTTCAATATTTTCAAGATCTGATAAGTCAACAGTTTTTGCATAAACTCCGACTTTCTTGACTTGTAAAATCAGCCCTTAAATTAACAAACATCATATGTGGAAATGATGCACAATTCAAGAAGGATCAGGTCACTAGACAAAAAAAAACAGTAAGTGAGAAGCCTTTTTTTTTTTTTTTTTGCGATGATTCACTTGGTGAAGTTGTTTTCTAAATTCTTACTGTGCTGAATGATGCTGGAAGGGACCTCTAGGCTAGCAACTCTTGCAATTCCCATTCAGGAACGTCTATCTTTGTTTTATGACAGTATATGTGTATTGTGTAAACCTACTATGAGGTACTGAGACAAATATATATAATGTACAGATTTTTCTTATGTAGTCCTGTTTTTATTACACTGCTATCACCGTAAAATTTCCCCAGGGTGGGATAAATAAAGTATTTTATTCTATTCTATTGTATTCTATTCTATTCTCTGTCTGTTTGCCAGCCACTAGAAGAACATTTGCCACCACCAGTTATAACAGTGACTGTGTAAAGGCAGTATCTAGTGCACATTTTGTTTGATATTTCTTTTCCAGATGGTTCATTTTGGTTTTGTTTTGTTTCACTGGAAGAAACAAAACCATCGCATAGTTTAGTTTTACCACCACATTTATTTATGTCTTGTGTTTATTATACACTACTCTTATCTGCTAAATTCATGCACTACATATACAGACTAGGGATTGTGTTCTGCATTTATGTTTAATATTTATATATATATATATATTTATGTCATGCACGCTGCTAGATTCTGATTTATCGTACCAAAGCGTAGCGTAGCGTTACTATAACACCAAATTCATTTACCACTATTCTCTATTCTCTCATATCAGAGAATAATCGAGAAATAAAGGAACCATATGTATACTTGTGGGTTGTGTCATTCACATTTTACACTAGCCTACATCCATGTACACATTTCTAATGCCTTTGTTAAGTTTTCCTTTTTGCCAGCTCATGGTGATTGTGTGAGATGACTGCTTTCAAATGTTTCTCATTGTTTGCAGCCCACTGCCTCCACTCTGCCTGGATATTGTGGCTCAGATGTGTGTTTAACTGGTTCCCTGGAGAGAGAGAAACTACAGAAGATGACAGGCCTACGCATCACTTCCTCTCACTCTGTGTCCTTGTCTTTTCGTTTTACGGGCTAGGGGGACCTGCTCAATCAAAACCATCTCCCAGGTTCCACTGAAAACATCCAGCGACATCAACACGCTGAAGAAGCTCGGTTTTGCGTTGCTGAATTAGACCCAGAGAGTTTATAATCCCAAACGTAGTGCGGTTATGTTAAAATCTAATTGAACGGCTTTAACCAATTTCAAGTGTCCAGATTGTTATTAGAGCCTCGAAGCTGCGTTATCCACCCATGTGAAGTGTTTCAAAGAAGTAAGTAAAGCTTGATCTTTATATACTTTGAAAACATTGTTAACACAAAACACAGCCACTAATGTCGTTAAAGATAAGAGTGGAATGGTCACAGTCCTCCGTTTAATGAGAGAAAGTCGATGGTGCGTGGTCGGGCCGACGCGAGCCTATTCAGGCTGCCGCAGTAAAATGAGAGTTAAAACCATAGAGAACAGTGTGTTGACATTTAGTTTTTAGCATATTATGTCTAATAGCATTCACCCATCTGGAGGTTGAAAAACCAAGAGCAATACCGGGGGACGGACAGATGCATAGGCAGAAAAAAACACCAGACAGACATATGGGGCCAACACTATATCAACACAGATTGTCCTCAAAGCCTGTAGACGGAACACAGACTGTCTGGAGCACAACAAGTGGATTTAAAAGACGTTTGCGGAATACAGAGTTTGATTGCACTTGTTACAAATATCACAGTTAGCGTCGTCCCTTAGAGCAGGGGGGGTCAAACCCGTGTTGGTTCAGGGGCCACATACAGCCCAATATGACCTGAAGTGGGACAGATCATTAAAATAATAACATAATATTATATAAATGATATCAATTCCACAGTTATATGTGTAATTTCTATGTTTTAGTGTGAAAAAAAAAGTATTTTAAATTGTATCATTAAAATATTTACATTTACAAACATGAGAAAAACATACAACTAGAAAAGCACTGAGAGAGCGTAAACCTCCGCCAAGCAGCACAGTTCCCCCACATATTGTGACTGACACCCCGCAATATTACTGCTACATTTGTTTTTTTATCTATTTTATTAGATTCTTGACACTGGAAACATACCCACAGAAATGTGAATTACATGCTG